>WOGN01002798.1:0-16165 GCA_015342105.1 Leptinotarsa texana
TATTTCTCATTTGAGCAATCCTTAGCTTCACCAATCCCCTTTGACCTTACCAGCATGGGTGGCCCTACCAGGAGTTTACACTCCCACTGGCATCGCTCGCAGGATCATTTTGGGTACTGAGCCCCCTCACCAACGTCAAAGTCTCATTGCTCCACGAGGAGGGATATTATTATTATTATTGACACTGATAATATAAAATTAATTGTAGGTTTTTAATGAAGATGGATAAAGTCTTCGAAACGTCATCAGATAACTATCGAACGAAATAGGTTTCCGCGGTTAAAAATTTGAACATCTGAATTTAGGGTTGAACGGCGCTCAAAGTTCTGCAATGTTTGACGCTAAAGCTTCGACACTTTAGGGTTTTGATGTCCTGGTCTTGCAAAACCTTCGAGACGGTATGACCGTCATTGACCCATGTTTCATCCAAGAAGAAAATAGATTTACCCAGTGTTCTGGCTTTCATTATTTCTCTTAAATAGTTTCTCTTCTTCCATTCTACAGTCTCTGATTTTTTCATCAACATGCTATTTCTATCTTGTTTCCCAAATGTGAAGTTCAGCTCTTGTAATATCTTCCATAATCTATTTATTATATCTGGAAAAACCCTCTTCACGAATAATTGACAGAACTGTATTTAATGTAGGTATTTCGTTTCTTATGTGAAAAGAGTGAACTGTTTTCCTAATAGAATTCTTGATTTCTTCGTCGATAACCAAACACTTTCTGCCAGTGAAAACTTTCGACTCCAAAAAGTTGACACCTTGAGTTCCTTATTGACACCGGTCATACTCGCGCATTTTTTCACTACTTCCCCCTTATTTTTTATTTCGACCGGATAATGTATTCTTAAAGAATTATAAACAATTGTTTTTTCATTCTTATTCAATGCTGACAGTTTCGAACGCTTCACGGTTCCCGAATAACTAGCTTCCATGTTGTATAACTTTTTATTCAACGCACTCTCGAAGTAAATTTGATAATATCACTAAGACTAAGAATAACCCTTCTAATAGTCTTCAAACCCTCAACAGAAAATAATGTAATATTTACTTTCTATGGAAAAAGTTAAATAGGTCCTATTGATGGGTGCAGTGTGCCTGTTAACAGTATCTATTTATATCGCCTTGAAAAAAACAATATTTTTTCAATCCCCTTCAACTAATTACTTATTTTTTGGAGTCTTGGTTACTACTGGACATATTTTCACAATTGTCGTAGTTGATGTTTATCTTTTTTGTTATGAATGAGATTTTTCAAGAATAAATGCAGTACTTCTATAACACTAATATATGGATATAAGGCCGTAGTTTTTCTCATTTCTAGATAGACCATAACCAGATCTTTAACAGAGGCAGTGGTGGCTTTTGATTACATATGAATTCGCGTTGCGCTGATAAGCTCTGTACTACAGGGCATACTGGTAAAGAGAAATAAAGTAACCTTGAGGTTGTTAATAAGTCAGCACGAAATCAGAGGTGCCAAATTTGCTGCACTGAAATATTTTTGTGGAGTCTTAGTAAGGAAAAAATTGATGACCAGTTCAAAAATGATGTCACACAAAATGTTCAGATGAAAATGAGTGGATCCGTTAATTAGCCTTTTGAAAATGAAAGCTCAAGCTGTAAGGATGGATAAGAAATATCTGTGATTGGTTATACGACTTATCTAAGAACACTGCAACCAAGGTAATAATTCAGATAATGGACTGTTTGGGTAGTGAAAGTTATCTACTACAGCTCTGCTGATCGAACTGTCGAATTCTGGAGAAATCTGGGGATTGACTCACTTTTGAAATGTACATGATGGACTTGGTACCCAGAAAAATGCAATCAGTCTTACCAAAAGTTTCATCATTGTACACAATTTTTTCAGGTTAATCTGTTTTTTGTTATTTACTTGAATTCAGTTATCATTGAATTAACAGTTGGGAGGGTGAATATCAATTCTATTGATTTCGCGGATGAACAGTAATGATTTTAATTCGGAGTTATATACAATTTGTATGATGTTTATCACAATCTCATTATTGCTGGTATGAATCGATTTCTAATTGATGATATTGGTTGAATTATATTCCAAATTGCGTTGGTGTATATTCTTTATTATATCTATAATTCTTCATTGAAATGATATTCATTGTCGATAATGTAATTACTATAATAATACACGATATGGATTCTTTCGACCCTTGGGCAAGATTTCCAAAAAGGTTATGCGAACAAAGAAACAACGTTTCGCATAGAATTGTACGTGATTAGTCAAATTAGACTGTTATTTATTTTCGTCATTAGTCAAATTATCGTTCATAAGGTCTATTTCAAATATTGTTACTCATTGTTCCTCATTTTAAAAAACATTCAAAAGTGGAAAACCATACAAATTTCCACTGCGAGACAATAAAAAACAGAAAAGTGTAAAAGAAAACTTATTAAGAATAATGCATAATGTGTATAGTGGAAACTTTCGTCTTTAAAAAGCTGTTATTTTCCTTTAATTCCTTAAGAATTTTATGAATTGTCGATCTATTGACACCGATCATACTCGCGCATTTTTGCACTACTTCCCCCTTACTTTTTATTTCGGTGGGATATTGTATTTTTGAAGAAAACTCAATAGTCATAACAATTTTGTTTTCATTTATATTCAATGCTGGAAAATTCGGACGCTTCAAGGTTTCCGAATGACTAGCTTCCATGTTGTTTAGCTTTTTATTCAACGCGTTCTCGAAGTAAGACTAAATCCTCTACCATGGCCTTCAAATTCCCAATAGAAATGAATATAATATTTTTTTCCTATGAAAAAAACAAGTCGGTTCTATTGAAATGAAATAGAAAATAGATAGTCAGGGATACAGTCGATCATCACCTGTTAAAAATTCCATTTTCAGATGATTTAACAATAAGCTTTGCAAGGACTGGTTATTAGTCATATTAGGAAAATCAAGATGAAGTTCCAGCAATTCACATAAGTTTTCAGTACTTCTTGAACATTTACCACAAAGTAAACAAGTCAGGATTTTTCCAGCAAAAGTTTTATAAACACAAGACGAGATGGGCTGTAAGGAATCTTTCAGTCCAGAGCGGTCAGGAGTATTGATTTTGCTATTGTTTTGCTCACGAAGAGTATTCAACAAGAAAACTGTAATAAAGGATTCAATATCAATTACAAAATTCAGACAGAAAATGGCTCTTTGTATTTTATGAATCAATTATCAGACCAGAAATTGAAAATAGGAAGCATAATTTAAAAGGAGTTAAGAAGAAGGTAGAGAAGCCACTTGGAAAAAGGGAACCAAATCAAAATTTTTATGTGAACAATGTTTGTCATGTTTTTTTGATGTACAGAATCGTTCTGAATAATAAGTATCAACTGTTAGTATTATTTCATTGAAATTTAGATGATAACTATGATAATATAGTTGAAGAGTCATATGATACTAACAAGAGAAATACTAACCTATTAAGAGACACTTGTAGCAGTAAAGTAATTGGAAGAACTAGATCCTCCGATATATTCATATCATTTTTAGAAAACTTCCTAACTGATAAAAAATTACATATGAAGTGTCGGGCTCATTTACTAGAATTACTTGCCATTCCGTAAAAACTTCCATACATATGAACCTCGTTACCAAGCATGGTAGTTGTATTTTAATTGTCTCGCTAGTAGTGAAACTTGCCTTATGTGTGCAGAGCCCTTAAGAGCAAAGGACTTGAAATCTATTTGTCGGATGTCATGGGGATTAATATGTTAATACCCTCTTATCTATAGAGACTTTTTTGGAAAAGATAAGTAGATTATCAACCAATAGGTAATTTCTTAGATCAAGATATTTATCATTGGTGTCCAATCATGGTTTTAGAACAGGCCCAATACCCTCATTTCATTTTTTTTCATTTCAATAGAAACGATATTAAAATTTATTTGTATAAGTTTGAAAATGTCCTTATAGGATGAAACTAGAGTAACCTTAGTTACAAATAAAAGTAGTAAGTAAAAAACATAGCAAGTTTCAATTTTCTTTTCTTCATTTAAAAATACCTGATTTATATTTTGTTATATCAATCAAGTTATTGGTAAAATATTTTTTTTTAATAATGGAGAGGGAAAGGGCCTATAAGAAATTTATAAATTGTTCAAATAATAATGATGAATGGTATTTTGGGTCAGTATACAAAAGAAATAGAAATGAGGTAGTATATAACTTATTGAAAACAAAAAAATTGAATATTGTACGTGTAACATTTACAATTTTTCTCAAGATTCAGTGAAAATATGGAGAACTCTCAAATCCTTAATTAAATCTAACAATAATATTATTTCAGATGAAAATAAATTCGACACGCAAAGAGCTGTTTCAAATTGTGATAAAGCTGAAATGTTCTAAAATTTTTTCCTACAAAGTATTATAGATATCAGGTCAACAATCCCTCATTCAGCTCCCTGGTCATGTAATGATCTTAATGTAATCGAATGCAAATTATTTTAATTCAATATGCTTACCATGAAAGAATCAAAAACAATTATCCGCAATTTAGATAACAAATGCAATGCTGAAGTTATCAACAATAAAGTATCGCTTAGGACTAAGATCGAAGCATTTATGCGAATCTGCTCTACAACTCATTCTCTCCATGTGAAAATTATCAATTGATGAAAATAAGTTCACAGTTGTGGTATTTTCAGATTTCAAAAGAGCATTTGAAACAATCAATATTTCAGTTTTCCTTTTTAAATTAGAATACTATGGAGTATCTGGCAACGGTTGGAAAACTACCTAGGTAAAAGGTCTCGCAACTCGTTCAGTCTAAATGTAGAATAGCACCAAAAAATATCACAACACCAAGGCTTGAGTTATTAAGAACAGTCATTGGGGTAAGATTTTTGTCAATACATTAAGAGGCTGTAATTGATGAAACAGTTTAAAAGCATTCTATTGGAATGATTCCATTGTATCCCTAACATGGATAAAAACAAAAGAGTCCTGGAATACATTCGTGGGGAATCGTTTGAAAAAAATAAATTCCTGCAGTAGTATTGCATCGCAAGGATACACTGAGAATATACTGATTGAATTGAAGTGGTGGGAAGGTCCTCAGTGGTTAAAAAAGAGTCGAGAAAATTGTTTTCATACAGAAATAATTTGTTCAACGGAGGATATAAATATTGAACAGAGAAAAACGATTTCGTTCAACTTCACACAAAGTGAAATTTTTTTCTGAAGAGAGAAAGCTTTAGTTCGGATAAGAAATCGATTGGAAATCTTCATTTGATGATAGATAAAATAATATTACACGTGTATAAACTAAACTTATACTGGTTGATGACTTTAGTGATTTCAAGTATCCTGTTGTTTTACCGTATAAACATGATATTGTTAGGAAATTGATCGAAAAATAACATAAAATAAATCTTCACACTTCTTGGAATACTTCGTGAAAGATTTTGGATACTGAAGGGAAGAAAGTTTGTAGAAGTGATAGAAAAATGTGTCCAGTGCAAACATTTCAAAAGTAAATGCATAAACATACCTTTTGCGCCGCTACTGAATCATAGCATTAACAATCTGCCAGCTTTTGAGATAATGGAGTACCTGAAATGGGAAGAGAAGTCCTGGATCGTACTGTTTATCTATGCAGTATATCGAGCAGTGCATCTGGAACGGGTGAAATCTCTATCAGCAGATGCATTTTTATCATCACTGAGGCGATTAATAGCGAGAAGAGGAAGAGTTTCAGTTATATATTCTGACAACAGGACAAATTTTATTGGAGCAAAAAAAATTATTTGAAGAAGATAGACTGGAATGAAGTTATGGACTACCTTACAGTTCCTACAGAATCCTCCAACAGCTGTTTGGTGGGAATGCATAGTCAGTGTCATTAAAGAATTATTTTGTAGAAACTTCAACATATGAAAAATTGATGACTACTTTATGCGATTGTGAAGTCATAATTGATGCAAGGCCTTTCTTTAACTTGTATTTTGGATGAAGATAATTTGAAACCTCTCAGGCCTTCTATGTTTATTTCGGATATATCTACTAGTGAAACTCCAGATTTTGATATCATAGACAGGCATCATTTAGCGAAATGACATAGATATCTGCAAAAGATAAGAGATGGTCTCCGAAGCTGATTCAGAAAGGAGTGTCTAGCGGAACTCGTATATACTGGTCAAAGGAAAATAGGTAGTTTAAAAATTGGGATGTTGTTTTGTCAGCAGCGACAATGTGAAGCAAATAAAAAAACCTATAGGAGAAATATTGGAAATATTTCCTGGAAAAAATTATGTACCCAGAGTAGCGAAAATAAAATTGAACAATGAAGAACTTATTCGACCGTTTCAGCATTTACATCCTTCAGAAATTACGATAGAAGAGGACAGTAAGAACTTTCATCAAATTGAAAAGAAAATGAATGAAGTCAAAAATAAAACAGATGAAAACCAAATAACAGAAAAGCAGGATAACAAAGAGAAAACAAGAGATAGTTATAGTTTCGAGTGGAATTTATAACGTTATTTTGAAATTTCTCTTTTGTTTTTTTTTCTTTCAATTTCAAAATGAGGGAGAACGTTAGGTTTAGAATGTATGTTTTTATCATTCCCTCTATATATAGTTTTTCTTTACAGTTTATGTGATGTTTGACAATATTTTTAGTTGAATCAAGCTTGTTAGTGAGAAGATTTCAATTAGAGTTGTCAAATAAAAAGGATATAAAAACGTCGGTAGACTTTGTTTGTTAAAAAAATTATATCCATCCCATACTTGAAAATATGTAACCATATTCACAATATTTGTTTTTTTCATTTTTGTATATTAGGATGCCTATTTGAATAAAGGTTTATTATTATTTATCATAAAGAAGTCTGTACATTTCACCACTTATTTTTCAATTTATAAATAATCCAAATTTTATTCCGGCTCATTCCTGACAGATAATACATTTTCACATTCTATTCCAAAAATTTAGTTTTTTACATGTTTTTCATCTAAATGTTGAGTAGTAATCTAGTATTTTGATTTTCAGGAGGCACTCGGGGTAAATTTTATGAACCTGAGAAGAAAACAGAGATCAAATTAAATCTTCCTGAAGATACAAGAATCTCAAAACTCCTGCGTAGATTGAGCAATGAAACTGATCAAGAAAACTCATTAGCTATATCTAAAAAATTGCTGGAGGTTTTACTTATACCTGACAATGCATACTATATACGTAAAGCTTTTCACATTCTTGGTGAATCTATGTTTGAAATTCTCCATGTCTCTCCTGGTCCTATGGCCAAAAAGGAAGCGGCAAGGGCTTTGGGTAGAATGGGTTACATAATGGGCCAGGAAAATGATTACGAACGATTCCTGAATTGGCTATTTAATAAAATGAACAACAGTTACGATGAAATTCAAATACTATTGATGAAGAGTATTCAAGAAACATTCAAACTTGAGGAGGAAAAACCTGTTTTGCAAGGCTATATTGAGAGCATAATTAATAATTTAGTAACGGCTATAGAATCAATTGAAAATGCAGATGTTTTCAAAGCTATTTTGGAAGTGCTAGTTACGATAGTTGAAATGTATCAAACTGAATTTTATGATCAGTTTCGTGATACTATAGATTTACTTTTTGGTTGGCATGTAGATCACACTCAACCTTTAGGAAACATCGAATTCATATCAAAAAGTTTACAGAGAATCTCCCATCATTTCAAGTATAATGTTGAATTTTCTGTTCAGCTTATTGAAAATTTTTTGGAGGACATCTCAAACTATGCAGCTCAGCTTGTTGAAACTGGTGATTTGAGTTCATTGGAACATGTTACAGTGCTTATATTAGCTATGAATACTGTTTTGAAATGTCTGGGAACATCCTTCCATCCCACAAATAATAAAATTGTAAAAGTGGAATTCATCAACTCCACCTTAGCCAAAATAATAGGAACAGTAACTGAAACATTAGAATCTTATGTGCCAGATAACTTAACGATTGCGGGAAATGATTGCATTTCTATTCTACTTGGATATCTAGACAACAAATCTCAAAATCTTTGCCATCTCATTTACAAACTTATTGACTTGGAGATTTCAATGTTACACGATCTTTCTGAATCAACGATCATATCTTTACTTGTTTTCATTTCAAAAGCCGTAAAAGAACTTTCTGCTAATTTACCATTGGAACTGATTGAAAAATTGATTGGACCCAAATCAGAAGTACTCAAATTACGATACTCTCCATTTAAAAATATACAAGAAGCTGTGATTTGCGTATATCAAGCATTGCTGAACTTGAAAAACGTTTCATTGCTACAAGAGGCTTACCGTTACGTTTTGGGAGATCTTGAAATGGGATACAAGAAAATAGTGCCAGATATTCAGTCCTTCACACAGAGTAACCCTTTTGCCGAATATATAGGTCAGGATGCCGAACAGACTGTTTTATTTCTTTTGAGATGTTTATCACAATTAGCAAATGCGAGCTCTATTATTGTGATGTGGGCATTGAAACCGAGCATTTTGGAGTTAGTTGGAATACATATGATACCATTTGACCAGAATTTGGCTAGCAAATCCCCCGCATTGCAATATTGCCTGCTTTATTTATTGTTTTCACACTGTAAATGCTACAATTATTTCATTTCAAACAGCAGTCTGGTCAATAACAAACAGGAGATCACAAACCTGAAAAATAGGTAAGTGTTTTAATTTTTTAAATTGAATTTTTTCATTAATTAACACAAATACACATGAATATTACTGGAGTTCTATTCCTACACCAAACAGTTATTTTTCACACCTCGTCTCGTGTTTCAATCATCAATTGATTATCTTCAAGAGTTCAGTTTAATCTTCCTCTTGAAGATGATCACTTGGTGATGAAATATGTGTCGAGGTGTTAAAAATAACGGTTTTGTGTTGGGATGAAACTCCAGTAATATTAATTACTACAACAAAGGTTCCAAACAGTGCATCACAAAAATAAATGAACATATAACTTAGGTGAATTTAATGTCTTTCTGCTTTTCAAATTTTTATTTAAGTGGTAGTTGGTGAACTCTTTCATTATCAGGAGCAATAAGATTGTAAAAATATATTGGTATCAACTTTTTAGCTAAATCCAACATTTAAACAATTCCGAAGTACTAATAGACTTGTTCATATGGAGAAGTTTTCATTTTTGAAATTCATTTGAAGGACAGAAAAATAACAATATAAATGTTGGTATTCAAATGAAATAATGTTTTTGTACTTTTGGATGAAGAAATGTAAAGAATCCAAATGATCGTGAAAACTATTGACATAAATAAAAATTCATTTTTATCTACACCGAATTTTAAAATAAAATCTACCCAGAAACTGTCATGAAAGAACTTTATTTAAAAAATCCTATATATAATAATAATTGCACTTTATTGAACACATACTTTATAATAAATATTTAATTATTCTAAATATTATTCATTTCTTTTTTTATTCAAGGTCATAAATAATGTCATCACCTGCTCTCAACTGTTACATATGTTGAATTTTTGGGTTCCTAGACAGTCATCTAGGAATAGTGTTGAACTTTATCTCAAAACTCCACATACAAATATAATGAAAAAATCTCCAATTTATACAATGTGCGATACCTCTAATTCTGTTAGTCTTGTCCTAGATATATTCAACTGCCAGATTATACAAATCAAAAGACATTTCTTAGCTAACTGACAGTTGTTTTTATTTATTTTTTATATAGATTCACAAATTATATTATGTAAGTACATATGCCACTGTTACTCCCTATTCTGTAATTGGGTTCATCCTGTAGAATAGTGCATGAAATAAATAAATAAAAATAAAACAAATCAATGAATTCACTAACTTTTGGCTATGAGTAGGACAGCTCATCTAAAATAATATGAAAAGGAAAGATTTTTTTGCTTTTTTGCATGTAATGCATTTCAAAAACTACTCAACCTTTTTTAAAAAATTAATTCACCTAAAAAAAGCTTCTTAAAAAATCCTAATATAGATCCTTGCAGTACTCAACAGGAAATTTTTCAATATGAACCGAGGTGAAAATTCTGATTCAAGTCTCTTTATAATTTTGGTTGTATAGGCTGTTCACCTTAAGAAGAGAATGACGTCACAAGATGACAAGTTACGGAGTTTCCAACATGTACACCATTTCGTACTTTCCAAGTTTTTTATAGTTGATTTGTTTTATTGCTATTAACCTTACTTACTATTAACTTACTTAAAATACAATTATAGTGGCACTTCATTTTTTATTCATAATAAGTAATGAAAAAGAAAATATTTTATTTAAATTCATTTAAAAAATGAAAGTGGTAAAATAGAAATTTTCATTTCTCTTTTCATCATGATCTCCTACCACGTAGTAACGGCTACATCCATCAATTTATTAAATTCGTTTAATTATATATATTTTTTAATTACAACTCATCATCGTCATAGTCATCATCGGAATCCAAATTTGTTATGGGAGTCTGAACATCTTCCCTGTCAAACACAACTTCTCTTTCCCAATATAATTTTATGTTTTGTTCGGTATGTCAAATAGTTTCAGCCCATACATCAGGTGTAGCTTTGTTTAAAGCTTCTTTCCATATAGTCCGGGATTTGTCAGCTGAAGTGCCATCTCTTTCCACATTATCCCTATAAAAATTTTTTGTTAATCCCCAAATATGTTCTATGGGATTGAACATGCAGTGATACGGTGGAAGACGAAGCACTTGATGCCCATATTTTTCTGCAAGCGTATCAGCTTCATATATAGGTGGTGGTTTATTCCTACAACGTAAATTTATAAAGTATTGATTCAGCTTAAATAACAATCTCATTCACTTTGCAACTAAATTCACCAGTTGTGGTTTGAGAAAAGTAATTTCGATTCGGCAATATCTGAAATTTTACTATCAGTTGACTAACTTACAAAAGGAAATTTTACTAGTTTCATTGCTATTGAACGCATTTCAGTGGGATATACAAAGTTAACAAAAATGACGTCATTCTCTTCTTAACGTGAACAGCCCTTAATATCAAATCCAGAGGCTTCTTTGTACTCAAGTAATCAATTATATCAATATCTTCTATGTTATCGTAAGTTACTGGCTTCAAATAAATTGATTTTGGATAACTCATTCTTATTACATTTTAAGCTGACAGACCTCAGGAAGTACTTCAATTAATAATGATGTACAATAATAATTTATTTGAAAAGGCAACTTTTAACCCATAGTAGCGGAAAAGTGTAAATCTTTATATGTGTTCGATAAGTAGACAAACTTCCTGCGATGAATTGTTATCTTATTTTCAGAAAAAATTATACATTTTTATTGAAGACAACTGACAAATGGTGTAGGCACAGTGAACCTATGAATTTAAAGTTTTGTTTTGATTTTCAGACTTGCTACCATTTACTATATATCAGTCTTTACTAGCAAATAATGCTCTTCATAGTACAGTCAGTCACTTATAAAATACAAAACAAAAATTATAAAAATAGAGACAAGTCATATTGTGAAAACAAGACAAATTTGATGAATGTCACTTGAAATATATTCAATACATTTTCTTTTGAATGAATTCAATGAATCACATCTTTTTATCAGACCAGAACTATACAAAGAATCACAGCCTACTTGCTTTTTGTTGATATAATAATTTCCTATTCTATATCTAGTGGAGTGTGTATGAATACTACTTGTGTAGGTTAACTGATCACTCAAATAATTTGGCAACATATTGTATTTAATTTTAAATATAAATATTAGCATATTCAGCGTTATCCTTTGTTTAGCAGATGAGGATTTATTATTATTATTAATATTGCCTTAACAATACTTCTTCTAGTTATACATTTTCTAGATTTATTAGTATTCTATATTTTGACTGTTTTGAAAGGGATAAGATGTGCTTGCTGTAATCAAATGGAATAGTAATGATAGTAGTTATTGTTTATCTTTTGCAGGTTTGCATTAACGGAAGGACTGAACATTAACGATGTACCCAACACTTCTCCAAATTCTGGCAACTTTGGCATAATTCTAGAAGTATTATATAAATCGCTTTGCACTAATACTTCAGCAGATGTAACATTGCTCCTCCTTCAGTGGCTGAACGATGTTCTCAACAATTCTGAGATGTATCTGGAGAATCTATATATTAATGAAAAATTCTTGAAACTTGTTGATGCTCTGGTTCATTGCGGATATAATTTTAATGAGAAAATTGTATTATGTGTCCATTACAATCTAGACAAACTGCTATCAAATAAGCAACTATCTTGGTCAAATCTATTTCTGGCATGCGTAAGTGATTTGTGTAAGCTTCACATGAACTCAAATAAACAACCTATAAGAGAATGTTACTCAAGACTATCGTCGAACATACCTTGGGACATAGCCATAGTTGAACTGAATAGTATTAATTCAATTTACACCATGAAAACGAAGAGCACAACCTTGAAAGACTACAATAATTACAATGTATATTTAGCTCAGCATTTGCATTTGAATGGAACTGTAGATGGTGAAATTTACCCCTTACATTTCAAAACTTTGATGAGCTATTTGCTAAAAAATGAACCATTGGATTCTACGTGGATGGAGGATATTTTCACTTGTTGTTGGGCCATTGAATCTGAACCTCAAATGAATATGGAACTGTTTTATGAATTAGCCCTCAACAATAGACAAGTTTTGTATAATTGGATTACACTGGAAGCAGCAGAGTTTTGTGTGAATTACAAACTAAGGACTCCTCTAGGGAAGCCAAATGAGACGTTCATGAAAATTGAAGGAGCGCTAAATCAATTGGGAAACGATTTAATTACCGTGAAGAAAGTTGACAGGTAATTATTCATTCATTTATATATGATTCCTTTGTTGCATTCTGAAATATATTGATATATTTTTATATTCTGGATATATCAACCAAAAAATTTCAGCCAAGTTTCAGAAATTGAAAAATTGTGCCTTTCTTCTATCTCAAGGAAGATATATTAATTAAGAGCCAGGAGTAATATTCATATCACTTATTTGTTTCCTGGGTCCAATTTGTTTTTTATAATAATAAAAATGTCACCGTGGTGACATATAAGTCAAGTCAAGTGTGCATATAAGTCAAAATGAAAGAAATGATGGTACCTAAACTATTATGTGTGATTGATGACTTGTTCATTTCGTGGCAATTTATGATCACTTTAATGAAATGAATAAATACACTTTTGTCTAAATACCACTAGATAATATATTAGGACACGTTCTACTAAAATAAATAAAGTTCTTCTTCTTCTTAATTTTATTCATACGACCGGTTTCGGATTTGACCTCATTATCAAGTATAAAACTATAATTGTATATTCTGCATATACATAGTTTGGCGTTTAGAAGAAAAAATTACTCATATCCCCGATTTTTATTTTGAAGAGGAAGTATGCACACAATATTCAACCTTGTCACTTCCAGCTTCATGGTGGAGTAAGAGCCAGCCTTCAAATCTTAATCAAATCAAATCAAAATATACTTTATTGTCTGAAGATTTGCATCTTATTGACAAAGTCTAAGAAACACAATGTTGATATAAAAAAATTACTAAAAAAGTATTAATGTAGATATAAAAAAGTTCCAAAAATGAATAAATGTAAATATAAAAAAAAGTTCTAAAATTGTATAGATAAAATACCACCATGTATAAAGTGATAGTACAATAGTAGTAAAATATTAGTGATATATTGCTAATATATTATTAAAAGGATTCGCTCTTCCAAACTCTAATAGGGTCTATCCACAAGTAGGTTTTTCACCGCCTTTTTGAAATGAACGTTGCTTAAATTTGCAGATCTCATTTCTAATGGTAAATGATTGAACAATTAACCACCATTATAGTGTATGGAATCCTTGATCAAATTCGAAGTTTGGATGGGAAGTCTAAAAGTATAATTGCTGTTTCGAGTAGCATAAGGAGTAGAAGCAAAGTTGAACTTAGATTTATGTTTATAAATAAGGCAAACCGTCTCTCTAAGATAAACAGTGCAATGACTGTTAACATTTTATTGGCAGTGAACAAATTCCTACATGATTCTCTGGGTTTGACTTTACACAGACATTATAGTGCCCTCCTGTGTAATATCAATACTGAAACATGATCCCTTGTTCCAAATAAAATATTTGAGAAAAATGAAAAGTCTCCTTATTTTTTGAACAGAAAGCATATATCAAGGGCTACGTTAACAATTTAGTTTGAAATTATATAAACCTAACATAAACATAAGCTGATTAACTTTACCTAATGAAAAAAATTGCACCAAACATATTATTTAAACCGATTGGAATGATGAGCAATATCTTGGACTTCAAAATCAAACATAAAATATATCAATACATTATTTTGTAACATCATACAAGACTGAAAACCTTCCAACTAGTATTCATCTCATACCAGTTGTTCCAGAGAACTTACCTTTTGCAACCTAGCTGAAAGAAAATATGGACAAATTCTTCCTCTATACTAATGGAAATTAATGATTTAATCATGTCATGATTAACAAATTCTAATGGCTTGTAAAACATGTACAGTTTTTTTACAGTTTCCTCCTGCCATGAGAACAAATTGCTGCTTGAAAATCTCAAGTATCCATCAATGAATGACAATATACCTCAAGGTCCAGTTCTGGACCCACTAATCATTTATTATATTATTATAATGATTCACGGACTACTGAGATTTAGGTGAATTTTCTTCTATTTGAAATATTTGAAAATTTGAAAATATTCATTCAGAACTAAACGAAGAATTATTATTTGCTATGTATTATCTATGTCTGGTTTCACACTGTACAATATCAAAGACAGGAGTCGTTCATTAGAGGGCAAAAATTAGTGGTGGTCTCATCAATTTTTGGAGATACAATCAATAAAAGATCAAAACAATAACTATTTCAGGAACTCACTTCTGATAATGAAAACTTGTGAAATGACACTATTATTCATTAACACTTAATATTATTGTTAATTCAAATGTTCTTTGGATGTTTTACTTGATATTGTTGCACTGTGACAAAATAAAACCATAAACATTTCTGGAAGTATATGAATAGTAAAAGATCATAAGATGACTTACTCGATACTATATAATTATGGTGACGTAATAGGAGCATAGTGAACAGATTTCAAATTGTTTCACAAATTATTTCTCAACAGTATAATAATAATAATCTCTTCATTTACTCAGATTGATTTGTATAACGACAGGAACAGTAGTAGAAATAAAAAGAGGAAAACGTATATTCAAGAAGAACCTCAGATATTATTGAAAAAGTTTTTGATAAAATATTATCCTTATTAATCCTTATTAAGTTTAGCGGTGGCCCCGATCAAATTCAGTGCTTTCTAAAAATAGCGTCTATTCATTAACATATCCAATATAGCTCCTGTTTTTTAGGTACAGGGATCGTCCCCGACGTATGAAAACATATGTACGTACGTACGTATGAAAAACAATTTTTAAATCAGGAAATGAACGAAACATAAAGAACTACCGTGGTATATGTAATCAAGTTTCCCTTCCTAAACTACTGAACAGCTTGGCTATTGATCATTTGAAATTTTCTTGTAGAGAAAATTTCATAAATAATTAATCAACATGGTTTTTTCTTTGAAAAAGTCTACAGTTACCAAACTATTGGTGTTTGAGCAAAATATTATAGAGGTTCCGGAGAAAAAGGCCAGATGGATGAAATCTATTCAGACTTCTGCAAGGCATTTGATCGTGTGGATCGCAACTTATTATTACATGATATGAGATTATTTGGTTTCACAGATCTGTCTCTATCAATAGTTTGAAAGCTTCTTGAAGAAATACTAAGTCGACTATCATTCATATAACATCGGCAGTACCTCAAGGGTCTCCTTGTGCACCTCTTCTGTTCAACAACATGATATTGAATTATTTTTAGGTAATAGTCAAGATTCAGAAAAAAATCATTCCTGTGAATCAGATGGAAAAATGCATATGATGAAAATAAATACACTGTAGCTGTCTTTCTTGACTTCAAGCGCGCATTTGAAACAATTGACAGAAACATTTTGATAAAGAAAAATTAAATTATTATGGGTTAATAGGCTCCGTGCTGACGTGGTTTCTTAGTTACCTTTG
>WOGN01002799.1:0-12574 GCA_015342105.1 Leptinotarsa texana
TTGAAAACTCGTCAAGACTATAGAAAATCTTTCTATCAGAAGTTATTTCAATTTTTTCTGAACAACGAACTACAATTGGTAAACAGTTGTGAATTCTAGGTCCTATACGTTTTGGTGCACTTTGAGTTATCTTATACTCTAACGTGTATCATTTTCTTCTGCCGAGCGTTTTATTCATGAATATCGCTATTGAGAGTGAAGTCATTCCTATTAGTGAAAACATTATTTGACAACTCATAAGTATATATTCCAACCAGAGTTGCAATTTCGTGTGTACCTAACGAAAATGTTTCTACATGAATACTGTCGAGGAACGTTGAACAAACAGCGTAGGATAGCATTTTCGTGGATGAATACATATTTACTCTTTGCAGTTTCCCAACAGACATACACCATAGCTTAACCTGGATTCGACCTGGATTCGACAGCCATAAGTTGGTTTATTATGAAAACATTTCTCAAGATTATGGAAAGATAGGTTAGAGAGCTCAATTCTGAAACTAGTTGATCACAGTGCTCATTCCAACGAAGCCTCTCATCCATTTGAATGCCTAGGAATTTAACAGCATCATGGGTATTTCTCAAAATAGAGTCAATAATCATCGGTTCTATTCTGATAGTTGTGAAAGTGGATTAACTGAGTTTTTACAGGATTTTCACAGATCGTGACTATTGAAATAGTGTGAAACTACATTCAGAGTTGACTCATTCGTCGCTTTGGCAGATATCACCAAACTAATATCATCTGCATAGGCAGTTACTGCAGACTATGTTATTTTCCTGTCTATATTATTGATATATAATAGGAATAAGATTGACCCAAGTATAGATCCCTGGGGTACTTCCAACTGGATCGGCCTCATTTCTGATGTTGGAAACGAATAAACACCACCTTTGTCAAATTTAAGCAAGACACACTGCGTTGCTGAGAATAGATGAAACCCATGAATGTGGATTTCCTCTTATTCCATAACGATCCAGAATATCTAATAGCTTGGTATGATTAACGCAGTCAAATGCCCTGCTCAAGTCACATAAAATTACAGCAGGACACTCGCCAGAGTCGATAAATTCAATCAAGTCATCGTAGAAAGGTAGTAGGGCACTTTGAGTTAATTATTGTGTGACCCGACAAAATCGTTTGAGCGTTCTGAAAATGCATATCCAAAAATCTTCGACAAAGTTGAAAGAATAGTACGTGGTCTGAACTTTTCTAATATTGATATTTTTTTCAATACGAGTTACTTTACCCACCTTCAGCTGCGATAGGAAGATTCCGTTTGAAAATGATATATTCACCAAAAAGGTTAACAGTTATATGATAGTATTTAACATTTTTTTTTACCAAGAAGACAGGTACTTCGTCAATTCCCGAAGACTTCTTGTTCCTCATTTATGATTGACGTGATCGAATAGTTCGCTTTTAATGAATGGCTTCAATAATAAAGTGTGTGGATAGAAATCAATTGAACCAATTGGATTGTCTAGATGCAGTATCTTCGGAATTTTTCTCATCAGTGCTTGGAGGGCTTCAATGAAAAAATGTTCAATTCAGTCACAATCTTTGCAGGATCTTCTATCAACTCACCATTCTTTTGAATAACCATATCTCCTGATGAAAGTTCAACTCCACTTGATAATTCACATTCCATAAAACCCTTGATTATTCAGACATTCGTAGGTATTCAAAAAATCGATTACTACTTCTCTGTTCAAATAGAAAAATACAGATGTTGTGACAAATTATCGCCCCATAAAGCTGATAACACATCTAACTGAAGTTTTCGAGAAATTAATCAAAAAAAAAGACCAACATCATACATCTCAAAATACAATTCAATATCAGATCATCAGTTTGGATTTAGAGAAAATATATCAAACCAAGATGCAATATTAGCATTAACATCTGAAATATCTTCAGCGCTCAATGAAAATCAGCCGAGTCTCTGCGTTTTGATAGACCTATTGAAAATATTTGACACCGTCGACCACAAATTGCTTCTTCGAACAATGGAAGATAATGGCATAAGAGGTACTCCTATGAATCTATTCAAGAATCAAGAGTTACCTCACGAAAAGGATACAAACGGTGAGAGCAGATGAAATTATAAGTAGTGAGAAGTACGGTTCTTATACCTACTCTATTTAATCTGTACATAAATAACTCATTCTTTCTAGAAAGTGAAAGAAACATTTTAGGATTTGCAGACGACACAACAATATTCTATAAGGCAAATAATTGGCAAAAATTCAAATATAATGTTGACTTTGATTCAATAAAAAACTGGCTTGAATACGAACTATCAATCATAAATTTTAAGAAAACCCTGTATATGCCATTCAGCTGAAATAGAACAAACCACCCTTTTCTTTTATAATTCTGAGCAATCAACACTTGATTCGTCCTGAAAATAAGGTGAAGTATTCAGGAGTGATACTTGAATCACATGTTGAATAAAAATAGCACATAAACTTCATTTGTAAAAAGCTGCGAAGTACTCTACACAAATTCAAAACCTTGAAAGAAATATTCTTCACCTACCACCAGGAAATTTTTTACCTCGCACTAGTAGAAAGTCATTTACACTATGCAATCAAAAAAACCTACTTTCTCTTGATGTACTACAAAACAAATTTTTAAAACTGATACATTCTAAAAGTTCACGCTTTCCCACATACATTTTGCTTTGTGAAGCTGTGAAGCTCTTTTATTTCAATGTAATTTTAACGTACCACAAGAAGTAATGTTATCTATTACCGTCACACAACTACAACATCCAAAAAAAATCATCATATATGTCCTTTAACACAAAAATCACTTTTGCAGCATACATTATATTTATCTGGCTCCAAAATTATTCTATACTCTTCCCAACACAATAAAATACATTAATATATTTCGCCACTTCAAAAAGTTATTGGGGCAATTCATATGCCGATAACAAGACAAATATTTTCTGATTTTGCAGAAAAAAAAAATTTGAAATAAAGTTTTTATCAGTGCAAAAATGTGGGAAAGAAAAAAATTGTTATTACTTCACAATAGAACCTCATATTATATATTAGTACATCAGAATTTTACCATATTTATTTATTATGATTTCTAACACACCACTTATAACATTTGTGTCATTTTAATGCCATACAAAAAATCTTATAACACTCACACAACATCAACCATTGTATTACTTTATAGTTACACATTTATATGCGTATATGCAAATGATTTGTAAATATTTATTTTGGGATTCAGACAAGTCTGATACTCATTGGATTTTTTATATTTCCGCAATTGTCACTCAGTATGTTTATTACTAATATGTTTCATTGCATTCTATTTTTCCGAAACAAGTGTGAAAAACACTATCGAGTACTTATTTATTCACCTTTATCTCCTTACTACATTATTCTGTATTCTGTAAACTGATAGTTTACGCTTGAAAAAGCGGTTTGTGTAAAACCCTTATAGTTAAAATCATACAATAAACTGTATTGATTAGATTTTTAATATGGATTTTCATTAAGTATCGACCAGTTCTATTCAATTATCATTTTTATTATGCTTCTGGAATATTTTTTGTATGGGAAAGCTAACCTCAAAATCAGAAAAGAAAACGTCAAAGAATCGTTCAAGAGCTTCATCACAATACACCTGTACAAAAAATAACATCATTTCAAACTGCCCTTGTGATATCATCAGCTTTTCCTTCATTTCAAATGACATATTCAAGAATCACCCTGTATAACTGAATTTGTTTCGTTTGATGATCCGGTGGTGAAGTTAAACACATGACCAAACACAATTTGTTTACCTAACACGGCTTACTAGAATTACTTATGTAAATTTACAATCTCGTTAACACAATACAAGCGGGGGACTATTTTCTATCACTTGATCGAATTAGCTTCTATCGTTGACATGAAGTTTTCATGAAATATAGATGGCGAACTACTGACTGACTTTAAAAAAATGACTCAATGAGAGACACAAAATCGGATTAGTGTCAATTATGAATTTTTTTATTCAAGCGCAAATGATTTACTATTGTTAGGTTTGAGAAATGTCAGTGTGAATGTCATGGGTTTTTGCAGCTTCATATCTCAAGTAATACTTATTCTAACAGTGTCATGGTATATGCTGATCGATAGAGAATTTTGTACTCTATTTATTTATGCTTTTCAATTTTTCTCTAGTTTCATTTTTGCCTCTTTTCAGCTCATTACTATATGATGTCGTTGGAGATATTTGGTCAATTTTTTATTGCAAATTCAAATTAATAATAATAATAATCGGCTTTATTCATCGACATAATATTAAAATGAAATACAAAAATTTAGAACAATAATTAAGGGTCAATGAAAAGGTAAAGTATCAGCCTAGGCTGCTTTTCAACTCAACCTTGAGCTCGAAAAATCAACCAGCAATTGGTCAATGATAATTCAGCCTCGAAAACCCATGGGTTAGGTTACCTATGAGGCGCATCCCCAGATGGCGGATAGGCGAATGGCCAGGTGACTGGTAGCCCTGTTCGGGAAGTCAATGTGGCCTTACGGAGGGGGTCGCCGGATTCCTGGTCAGTGGCAGAAATAAGTAGGGTGACGGGAACCAAAACTCCTCAAAAGCCTTTGCGAAACATGCCACTGTGGATCAGCCTACCAAAGCTGAGATGTAGAGAATGGTGCCTACAACTGAATGGCCGCAGGGTGATATGCGGTCACGAACGATCCTCTTGGGGAACCGGGTGAAACCTCATTCTGATCAGCCTTCCTCTGGTAATGGGGGCTTTGCCAAAGTGACCAACTCTGTCGAGCAAAACACTAGATGAAATTAATACCCAAGTCAACACTGTACTACAAGAATTCAGTGGGTGATGTATTGAAAAAAGAATAATTGTTAATATCAAGAAGACTATTTCTATTGAATTTGCTTTTTCTCCTTAGAGTCTAAGGAGAAAAAGCAAATTTCTCAATGAATCTCTGAGATCTACAACTTGTACAAAGTTGTTAGGAACAATGAATTTCCTTTTCACATGGAGAGAACACATATAGTTTACATCTAAGAAACTGAACCAATCGTATCAACTATTGAAATCACTAAAAAGTAAACTAGATATCAAATCTCTACCAACGGTTTATCACGCAAAATTCCACTCCACAGTATGTTTCCATAGTATGTTGCAACATTGCTGTCTGGGGATTAGCCACTGAAATTGACAGAATATCCGTGAAACAAAAGGCACTGTTATGAATAATTTTCAACATAGATTACAGAATTATTTCAAGAGAATAAAATATTAACTGTGGCAAGCATGTCTATTTTAAAACTCATGACATATCCATGAAAATAAAAGGCACTTCGACATACGATCGGAAGTACATAAATATAGTACGAGAAAAAACTATATGCTCACAACTCGAAAACACCTCTATACAAAATATTAAAAGGCTCTTGTGTTTATTGGAACGAGTATTCATAATAAACTAGTACTATGTTACTGTATGGCTGCTGTTCCTATGTTTTTACAGAATCATAATCAACGAGCTTAGGCGTGCGCAGCGTTATAGAACAGTGCTCAAAAAATTGTTCTACAGCGCCATCTAGTGGCAAGTTACAGAAAAACTGATAGCCTAAAAACCTTCTCTATGAAAAATCACTTATAAATGTTGAGTTTCATCACGATCGTTTGAGCGATGTAGAAGTTCATCACTTACAATCAACCAACCAAGAAACATTCATTTTTATATATTAGACTGGAATTTCCCAACAAACATAATTTAGAGATCCCATAGCCATCTGAGTTGTTTGAAAACTTCAAAACAGTTCAATTCCTCCTGAACATTCCACAAATTTTTGAAGTGACAATTTTACGAAATTTCAAACTTTTTGCTGTTTTTTAAATTTGGAAAAATTGGGAAATTTCGGGACGTGAAGATAGAAAAAATAATAGTAGAAAACAATAAGGACAATATTATCTCGGTGTTGTTTCCTTTCATTTGTATTGAATATTCCTATACATGGTGGATATAGAGAAAGAACAAGAACCTTGTTCCAAAGTAGAATAATTTCCATTAGTATTTTTATAATCACCAAAATTAATTTTTGTATGTTCATACCCTAATGGACATAAGCATTTAGCCAATCTTTGGATAGCTAGGCAAGAAAATTAATATATTATAGTAGTAATTAATTCTTTGACTTCCATTTTTTTAAAGGTTGGGAAATTTTGCTGGTGGGGTTGGAAAAATTTGGATTTTCTTTCCCCCGGGTTCTTTTCGCTACGACCCTGAGTATATATCAGAAATTCGTGACGGATTATGGCTGGTCATCGTTTTGAGGTTCAAATCAGTACACTTCTACTTTCTGTGTTTAAGAACTCCTTCATTTGAAAAACTTCGTTTACATGGAATAAACTTCCTGTTAATTCTTTGATACAGAGATCATTTCATGTGAAACGAGAGAAAAATCAGTATACTGATAAACCAATGGAATTCAAAGTTAAAAAAAAAGATTTGACTTTTTATTTTTATATCCAGCTATGTTATCGCCTTACTTTTGTACTTTTGTCATAGCCAAACAAACTTTGCCATATCAATATTTAATAATTCTTTTGACCTATCTTTCACAATTTAAAAGGTGTCAAAATTCTCTACTGCATATACTATCGAAAATAATATTACTTTCAGAATCTGTATAGCTTTTCTCTGAAATAAATTATCAGTAATTTAGTTGTTGTGTGTGAAGAAACGATTCATCAAACAATGTTACCCCATATAAGTACGCCTCCTTATGAATTATGAGGGATAACCGATATATCGAAAAAACAGGTGTTTTATAAAACCATCGGGCACGCAAGACAAGAAGGAAGAGGGAGACATAGGGATTTGTTCCGTTCAGTAAATTGTATAGAAGAAGTATCGAAGAAGATGAATGATTGGCATCTGCAAGTAGATAATTAATTTTACTGATCAAGATGAATGAACCAGTTGAAGATAAAATATTACATATTCAATGAAGAGGTGGATAAATGACCAACTCGAACATATTGTACCAGGTTCATTATAAGTAAGTGGAAAAAATTTATTTTCTAAGTTTCACATCTCGAAAACTGTACATTTTTGAGCTTTGACTGTGGACACTACAAATCAGCACATCAAGAACTGCAACATATGAAAATTTCGATAAAATTCACGGCTTACCATTTCTCATAAAAAATATGCGGTCCTTTATTGAAATATTGAAGCAACCGAAACAAAATTAATTTTCATACTCAGTGGAACACCGAAAAAACTGGTAAATTTTACAGAAAAAATTGCACTCTGTGATCAGGTAGAATTTAGATCATTTTACCTACTTGCTAAATTGTTGTTTGAAATTATTTGAAAGGATTGAATTACATCAGTTTCACTAAATTAAAATCATATTGTTGCATTACATTTGTTGTTCCTTGTTGTTGCTATTGTTTCTACCGTCATTTTGTTCCCATTGTATTATTCATTGTTCCTGTGTTTGTGGTAGGTATTGTTAGAGTTGATTTCTGTTCGTGAGTTTCTATTCATATTCATTTCTGATGTTTCTATTCCAACTGATATCCGCTCATTTTGATAAACAATGTTCAACATGGCACATCCGTCACTTCAAGAAAAAATTGAAATTGTTAGAAATGTTGGTGAAGGCGCGAGGTCTTATTGTGAAGCGGCCGCTGAATTCAATAGCAAACACCAGCTAGAGGTAGCTGTACAACCTGGAACTGTCCATAAAATCTTCTCGTGAGCACCGGCCAAGTAACAGACAGAAAAATTATAAAACAACATATTGAAGAAGATACCATATTGACAGATTATCAAGCTGATCCTAGACTTAGTTTGATAAACTTATTGCTACAACTCAATATGAGCCGCAGTAAAATATGAAGGTATGGAAGAGGCATATAATGCGATCAAACATAAATTTCTATATACTTTGCACGAGGGTGATGAAATCCGCCGTATAGAGTACTGGTTATCGATGCAGAGAAATTATCTCACTGACAGGAATTTTTTAAAGTATATCTTATACAGTGATGAGGCTAAATTCACCACAAATGGTGTTGTATCTTCCACGAACATGAGATTTTGGGCTGAACAAATCCAAATTGGGTGGTGAATTGTAGATATCAAATATCTCGGAAAATTATTGTGTGGTGTGGTATTCTGAACGAAAATATCATCGGGCCATTTGTTTCAATCAAAATATAAACGAACAACTGTTCATTGATTTTCTCTCAAATTCACTTTCCAATTTGTTGAAAGAATTACCTTTAAATGTGAGACACAACATGATTTTTCAGTTAGATTGTTCACGAGCTCACAATAGTAGCATAACAAACAGAGGTTTTGATATGAAATGGATAGGACCCAATAGCACTCTATTAGTACTACCATCACGATCCCCAGATCTAACTCCACTCGATTTTTATTCATAGGGATCGTTGTAAAATAAAATTTATAAGGATAGGCAAACAAATAGGAAAAATTTCTGTGCAAGAATAATACGAGCGTGTACAGAAATCACACCTAGAGAACTGAGAATAGTTGGAGGAAATAATAGAAGGCGCATAGAAAAATGTGTCAGCTTGGAGGAAAGTTCAATAGAAGGCACAAAAATATCAAAATTGGAATTGATTGTTTTGTTGTTAATTGAAAACGTGATTTTGAAAGTACTACTTAGAAAGAGTTTTGAAGTACATACAATTTTTCGACACAAAAAATACTTATTTTTCTGAAAATAATGGAAAGATGAGAATCAGAATAAACACTGACCATCCTGAATACTGATATCATATTTCTATTTCACTTACAAAATTGACATTTCCTCTATTAGTGCTTTGCGAGAAGGAATAAGTTTGTTGACACCAAAATAAAAATAGTTATTTATTATACAAGGGAAAAAATATCAGATTTCAGCTCGAGGTTGTGTTGTCTCCCGACGCGAAGTGGCGGGAGACAAAAAACCAAGAGCTGAAATCTAACATTTTTCTCGTGTATAATACACAATTTGTTTCTGTGACGATTTATTATCAAAAGAAACATATTATTACAATATGCTGAATTTAGAAAATTATGGACGTGAAATTTGAATTTTTAAACAGGTAGGCTGTTGTTCTTATAGCGTTGCTAGGAAACCAATCAATAGAAAATCGAATATCAGTCAATTATTTAATTCTGTATTTTGATTAAAAAATTGCGAACTTTGTGGTCAGTAGTTATTTTGAAACATGTCTAATTCAGTTTTCTCTGACTCTACCGGAGTTAGTAGAAGCAGCGAAAGTAGCGTCACAAAAATTATTTCCAGCTAAATCGCGAAAAATCAATGAAACCACGTATTTAAGCTTCATGGAATGGAAGTAAGATAAAAAAATATTCAGTTCTTTCTCGGAGATGGTGTTATTTGCTTATGTTTTGGAACTGCACAACATCAAAAGCCATCAACAGTGTGGTTGAATTAGTCAATGATTAAAATTATGTTACAATCCAATGATAATGTACACATTTCAAAATATTTCAAACTAATTACATTTCTGAAACAAAATGGAAAATGTTACACGATATTTATGAGTATACATATTAATGACTTTTTGAATAATGCTCTATATAAAAATGTACTCACGTTTTCCCGGGGAAAAAAGTAATTTCATAAAAAGTGACATTGTGTTACCTGTCAGTAGAGATAAAATGTCAATTTTTTTTGCCGTCACAGAAAAAATTAATTATTTGTGTGAAAACAAAACTGGCAGAATATTTAGAAATCGCATCATATGAGATATGTTTATGAAAGACCAACATATCAAATCATATTTCAGAAGGAAGACATATATCTAATAGAGATTCAGACAATCTACACATAGAAAATGAAGGTTTGAAGCCAAATTATTCGTAAACGATGGAAATTGATAAACTTGAAAATTCAAACATTTCACTGAATGACTAACTGAATTTGAATCATTTACCATCACTGAACTTGTTTTCTTAGAAACAGATATTGCATTATTGATGTAGAAGGGTATAATATACCTACCCTAGGCTCCAGGTAATCATAATTTCAGGATATACCTTAGGAATATGAAAAATGAGTAGGTACTGCAGGTAATTATGATCAAAGAAGTACCTTGGTAGGTATCTTTCACTTATGATTAGGAGGCGTACAAAAAAATTGGAGTATATAATAGAAATAACTTTCAGTATGTCACTCAATACGTCATTCAATCAACTTTGTGCAACATAATATAACCCTGTAGGACCAATCAACCAGATCTATTGACGTGTTCCTTTTCTTGATCCAATCAGGCATTGCAAAAAATCAGAATCATTCGCGACAGGTTTCTATGTATGTTCAAATACTTCAATGCTTTCTAGATTTCTATAAAAAATAAGCGAATTCCTGAGTTGTGGAGAGAAGCAGGCATTGAAAAGACGAAGAAAAACATTTCAAACTTGAAACAAAACATTATTTTTACGTCTGCTTCAATTTTTCTTTGCCATTGTCGAATCCCATTTCCTTTTTCGCAACTATTGACTGAATGCCTATCAACAAAGAATCCGTGAAAAACTTTTCCTCAAAACCGAGTTCCCTGATTACATTCACCTCCTCTCCTCAATTCCACTGTTTTGCAATGTCATCGTGATTAATCAATCCGGACCTGATTTTTCTTTGATTAGAAAACAATGGAATGCCGACTACATTTCCCTTTGGTGTAAAAATCGCGGAGTTACAAAAATACGCGGCCAGATTAATCTGTCCCATTCATTTTCCACGCACGAACTGTATCGGCCTCGGGGGGACCGTAAACCTAAAACGGGCTGGAAAGATGTAATGATATGTGTGAGCAACTGAAACAGATGGGCTGAGTCGCGTATTGACGTTGAAATTGAGAGAGAGAAAAGAGTAGGAGTGTAAGATGCAGAGTCCGAAAATGCAATTTTTTCGTTCCCTATCAAATGAAGCTGTGAATAACTTGAAACGGTTTCGCGGACTATGGCTGTTGAATTTTGATGTTGCAGATTATGTTCTTGGGACACCAGAGCTGCTGTTGCTTGTTAAATCAGCGACTGGGAATGTTTGATGCTATAGGAAGCCCGATATGCTTCGTATAGCGATGAGGATGTTTCAAACACCACAATATTTCGATAATGTATGAAAATAAAAAAAAAAACATTTTTCTTATTTCCAGTCTATGTTGCCAATCCCCTGAAAAAACATCTTCTGTGTACTCTATATTTCTTCAACCTACCACAGAAAGGGAGATTATTAAAACAATTTCATTTCATCACCAAAAAAAAAAAACAAAACTCATGGTATCGATGAAATCAGATCTGAAACCTTAAAAGAGATAAAAACCAAGATAACTCATCCTCTGAACAACATTTAGACTATTTGAAATAGACTATTAGAAATGGGAAAATTTTCCGAAGAACTCAAAACAGGGGTTATTAAACCAATTTAAAAATGAAAACAAAGACGAAGTTCTAAGCTACACACCGATTAAACTCATTCCAAACATAGCTGAAACACTAGAAAAAATAATCAAAAAAAGAATGGTCCCTAACCTAACAAGCGCAATTCCATCTCAAATAACCAGTATGGATTATAAGAAGGGATTTCCACCCAAGATGCTATTATTTTTCTCACATCCTAACTAGCAGAAAATCTAGAAAAAAGTAAACCACGTCTATGTGTTTTCTTAGATCTTGCTGAGGCTTTCGACACCGTGAACCACTCACAACTGTTGGCGACCTTGCAAGATATGAGTTTCAGAGGAAACACATTTATTCTCATGGAGAGATACCTTGAAGACAGAGAGCAATACGTGAAAATCGATAACTTCATTAGTGAAAAAAGAATTGGGAAATGCGGAGTACCGCAAAGAACAGTTTTGGGGCAAATTCTCTTCACAATATACGGGGTGTAACATAAGTACGTTGAAATATTCAAGTGACATATTCCTGAGACAATTTTAAGAAAATAAGTCTACATGAACTCCTTTTCGCAGATACGGGGTGTTGAAATTGAATTTTTTTGTTCGCTTCTTGAAAATAACTGTTGCAAAAAATAAGTTATTTGCACAAAATTCGGTACCCATGATTTTTTTGACGTATGAAATCATGATTTCGTATTAATTTTCATGTAACAGAGGGCGCTGCGTACGCTGTCATTACTTATTTCAAATTACCCTCACTTTTTTAACAGTAAACTTCAGGTACTTTTCATGTAAAAACCTAATTTCCACACCTTTTTCATGTAAAAAAGGTACACCTCCTCAACAACGCTAGAGATGATCGTTTTCGAGATATTTACAATTTTCTTTATCGATGCATATTACTTAGCCCATAGGGCGCTAAGTAATAATGATACTTTTACTTTTAATACCTATCTGTGTAAACAATTACACAGATAGGTCATAATAACGGTTTCAACGCAGATTCTATCCAGAAGTTAGTCAGGAAACAAAACCAAAAATTTACTTGCAGATTAAGATATCCTCAGATCAAAAAACCTGAAATCAAGAAATGGGTAAAAACAGAAATGAGGAAGTAGCAT
>WOGN01002800.1:0-16160 GCA_015342105.1 Leptinotarsa texana
GGTCGGTTTATGTTGCGGTATCGAACATCGTCGAACTCTTCTCGAAATCTCGTTTCGCTTCTTCGGCGTATAAGGAATGTTTGCGTCTGATCTAACCGCTTGATCTGCCGTTGCCACGAGCCCGGCACGTGCAGCACTGTCAGGGCCGGCTTCTGATTTATTACAATATTCAGAAAAATCATCACCTTGCACTCTGCCGTGAGGTACACCAAAATTATTAATGATCTCATCTGAATAAGAGTTGTCTATTTTAGTTTTTCAAGATGAGATATTTTTTGAACCAATTCAGTACTTTCTTCTGAATGCCATAACATTTTAATTTATGAAGAAGAATACCTATATCTGGTAATCACCTCAAATGGTCTTTTAATGTCGAGAATCACTGCCTCTACATGTTTTTCTCCATAAAGTACATGCTTTCATTTTGATATTGTTTAATTGAAAGACAGTTTCACATGAATTATGTTTTCTAAAACTAAATTGATTATCCATTAACAGATCATTCGTATTGAAGTACTCAGTTATTTCTTCATGTACTATCATTTCTAAAACTTCCTCTATAGTTGATAGTTTCAGAAATTAACATTATAGTACTGAGTTTCAATCGGTTGGGAAAGTTACCATTTGAGGGTGAAGTATTAATGAAGTTTATTGAGGCAGCTTTTCTCATATTAAACGTTCCTTTCAAAAACTTGACACCAATTATTTCGTCAATACTTCACATTACTTTTGAAATTCAGGAAAACTGGTTTCCACTGGCTTAAGATTTTCGTGAGGCAACTTGTAGTTTTCTACATTTCTCTGTGATCATTTTATTCCAGTCAGGTTTATTTACAAAATATTATAAGTTTTTCATTTTTATAAAATTCATTGTCACTGAGAAAGTTTTTCTTAAGTTTTTATACAAACTGTCTGTTCGCTCAGAAACTGATTTCATTTCATCATAGTATCGAAGAATTGGTTAGGTTTATTTTTAATTTCGATAATGGGTGCCATTTAATTCAAAACTGGTCAGTTTGATTTAATATCATAGTAAATTTCATCGATTTCAGTGATGCTATTTAGCTATTCACATTAGATCAGCATCAGCAAAAGGTGTAACAGCCGAATATTATAAAAAAGAAAACAAAATAGATTTTCGATTGTTCCTTTGTGCGACTCCGTACAAGCAGCCTTGTCTGGGAAATCACGTGCACTATGCATCATACTGTTTTGGAGCACTTCATTGCTTAAATGGACAGAGTGTAATAATCATCCACGTGTTATTCAATTTAATATTAACAATAGTATCCAGTGCATACTACCCTTTCAACGAATAACTGATGTCATCTCTTACAAATATAAGTACATCTACAGTATGTCTGCTGTTAGAATCACATCTAATGATAGAATACTCCGAATCGACAGTTTCTCTTATTATTGCTGAGTATCTACTAATATTTGTGTCATCGAGGTTATTCGTGAGGGTATCGATCAACCTTTGTCTTGTATGAAAAATTAGATGATCTGTGATGACCAGAAAGGATGAGTCATCTGTATAAAGTGTAATGGTATTTCTACGTACTATTTTTTGCCAAAAAGATATGATTTGATCCTTTTACCTGTTCTTCCTCGTATTTCACACAACCATAGCAACTAATAAAATTTGCAGCTCGAATCGTAGATTTTACCCAAAAGAAATCTTCTTTTGTTTTTTTTCTGCATTTTTGCCATCACTGAGTACAATTAAGTTTGTACTACTTCCTCAGCGTTTAGATAATAAAATATTGTTTTCAATATTTAGTGATTCGAAATTTGTTCTATAAATAACTGTGTCAGTGTGATTTTTACCATATTTTTGTATTGAATTCTAAAAATGTTGTATGCTTGTTCCTCCCAGAGAAGCATTCTGATAGGTTGTACTTTGTCTTTGGGACATCCTATATATTCAGAATACCCTTATTAAATTCCAGTATGACAAGTAGTTGCAAGAAAAAGTAAAGATGTATATCAGATTAAAAATATATTAATTTCATTCATTTGATTTGCTATGCTTTTCCTGATAAAACAGGTAGAAATGACAGCTAAAAATTATAATTTTTTCAAGTGAATCATTTTATTAGATAACACATATGTTCTAACCTTAACTTAAAATTAAAACATTATTTTTTAACCATTTTGTCGGGGGTGGTGGAAGTGCTCTTGTCCTCACATCTCATATATTCATGGTTCAATTTATAAATCAATTTAATCACTTTCACAGATATAAACAATATGTATGGTGGTGTGGCCACTCCCCTCGCCCTCCTTCATCATGGTGATATCAACAATAGCCGTCAGAAACATAACCCGCTACAAAATCGCCCGCCAGTTCGGGAAGAATCTTATACGGCTTCCCGAAACGCTGTCCGTCTTCCTCCTCTTCGAGAAACCGCTTCACATATAAATGGTTGTGAAAACGAACCACTTCTACCAAATATTCGGAATGGCAAGAAAAAATGTTTGCCGGCTGAAGAAACTTTACCTCCCCCTCCTTTACCACCCCATAAAAACAATTGTCAAAGGCAAGGAACTCCAGAAATGAAATACAACCCACCATGGCCAAGAGGACAGGTTGATAGTGTCAAACCATACCTTAAACCTTTACCAAAACCTCCAGGAAAAGAATCTCCCAATAGACAACACAGGTAAACAATTTTTATATTATCGCACTTTCCATACATTTCATCCTATTTTCTAATAAATATTTTTTGATAGAAGACATCAACCAGCACCAGTACCTCCTCCTCATCAAAATCAACGTGCGCCGGAGCAAACAGCGGAGCTTCTGCGCAACAAAATCCAGACGAGACATAATCCCTTACTTCAGAGTAGACAAAGCCCACATCATCATAGGCATAGTCCTCTCCAGCGACATTTTTCTGATGAAAGCTTAGGGGGACTCTATAATACCGGATTACCGCAAAGAATTCATTCATCGGCAGATGAAATCAGCTCCTTGAATCATTCGCCTAGTATCAGTAGTTCTGATGAGAGCTATAGCAGGACAACCGACGCTGACGCCAGCCCTTGCGTATCGCCTCCCTTACCTACTGATACCCAGCAATTTCTGTTTCCTTCGGATATACAAGTCAACCCATTATCTTCTCCAGAAGTATCACCCCGAGCCTCTTTAGATTATATTCCACCAAACTGTTCTTTGCGCAACAATGTTGAGCCGAAAAGAAATAATTTAGCACCAAATGCGTTACTCGCTTTAGCTGGTACTTGTAACACTGTCGATTCTTCTGTAGTAACGAGTCCTCCTGTTTTAGATGGTGAAGACAGTTGTCGAGGGGAAAGTTGCGCGAGTTTCGAATTTGTCACGAAACCTACTTCCCTCTTACGAACTACTAGCGCTAATGGTGCAAAATGTGCCAAAGCTTCTAAGAAAATTCTCAATTTGGACAAACATCGGATACGAAACGATAGTGATTCGATTCTAGAATGTAACAAATTATCCTCAAACTGTAAGAGGTCACCTAGTTTCAAAGAGGCCGATGAAATCAGGCAGTTGTTGAAGGAGGAAGATAATAAAACTACAATTAGCAGCGAAAAAAGTTCCAGAAAGGATGGTTGTTGTCAAACTGACAAAAAAGACTTAAGGCAAATGCGACTGAGTCCAATCGGCATTCGAGAAAAACTCTCACCGAATAATAAGATCAGCAATATTCCATTCGAACGAGAAATACAGATGCTACTGGACGAACAGAATTTGCTGCAGAACATCCCCCCAAAGTTGGAACTCAAAGACCTTGCACTGGAGCCACTCGTAAGGTATGCACCAAATAACAACAACCACCAGGTGGGGCTGGCGGCAATTCAAGCGCTTGCTCTCGGTTTTCGGGGCAACAATGTTAACAACCTGCAGTGCATGTCCCCTTCCCCTCGAGCAAGCAGCAAAGAAGGATCGCTTAAGAGGGGGCCTTCTCCAGGACCAGGCGAATCCGTTAAATTGGCCAAAGTGTCACCTCTTGACAGGTATTCAGGTTTCATAAGGGATGGTTACTAACCGGCTATGTGTATCATTCGATTAGTTGCATATGAAGTTTTGATATAGTGTTTAGAAGGTAGATGCATGGTTAGAACTAAAAATTAAATCAACTTCTAAAACAACACACAACAAACAAATTTTAGAACTATTTGAATGAAAATAGTGTTCTTTTGAAAGGTTTTCAACCTTCCACAATCTAAAAATATTTAATGTTTAGACAGGGATGACCACAGAGAGGCAATAATGAAATCGTTTTTTATATAAGTAAATTAAATTACAAGTATTATTTGGAAAAAAGCCTTTTGGCTGACTAATTCTCCATCATTAAAAAAAAATGTGGGACAAAAACTTTAAACTATTTTAAACATTTTCTTAGTTTGGAGGTTACTATTATATATTTGCCAAAAAAAAATTAATATAAATTGATCTGTGGTATGAATGTTGACTATTCGGACACTAAACATTTTTTTTTTCAATCTCACAGACTGATATACCAGCTATAACTCTCCTGAAGAAATTCATATATGAATTTGAATTGATAGGATGTGAAAGACATTCAAAATGATGATACATAACGCATTCATTTTCATTTTTATCAGTAGTTAGCTTGTGTGTCGGGAGGAAGATACAATATATTGTCATTGAATTATTATACTTCTCAATCAAAACCCTTTGGTAGACTTGGATTGAATGATGATTACTCCCTCCTATTTTTAATAGTATCGGGTGAAATATAGAAGTATATAGACGCACTCTCCTGAAAATAATCCTGTCAGCGCCAATGGCAACTATTACATTTCACGATTTATACTGTTTTTAAAGTAATTAGTCAAAAATGTCAGAGAATTACCCATCCAATATGAATGAAGTGTTTTTAGTAATGTCTATGAAACACCATAAACAACACATTTTTGAGTTCACCTACTTTGGAATTTAATTCACTTGTCAAACCTCCATACACTTGTGAATTTCATCAGTTTGGACTTCCATTGTATAATATGATATAAAATGATTTGAAATTCCTGAAAGAATCAGTGAATAAAATTACAATAAAATAAAATACAAGCTACAATTGAAAATTGAACATTAGAAAAGAAATAAAAATTAAAATATTTCAAGCCAAGTTACTTCACGACGTTATGATTGTTAGTATATACAATCGTCTTTGGTTGTTGACTGGACTTATTTCAACGGCTTTCACCTATTCCCTGTTATCTCTCTCCGCTTCACCGGAAGTTGCCCGTTTTTCGCTTGATTAGAGGTTTCCATATGTTACGTGACTCTACGCTAGCTTGACTAAATGCGTTGTTGGACAACATATACGCGGCTTCTTTGAATTTCCTCCTAAACCAGTGTTCCTCCCAAAGCAGTGTTTCTCCCTGTGGATGATATCAGCTAGGGACCACTAGATGTTATGTTGATGAGTCCAAACATGCTCTGCTATTCCCGATTTTCTGGTTTCTCATCGCTGTGTGTGTCGCTTGTGCTCGCAATGCGGACTTTCAATGACCTCTTAGTTTCACCGAATTAACAATGTGAGCTTTCGGTTAGACTTGTACAGAAAGCCCCAAGGGCGATTCTGATAGTATTATTATGGCTAGAGTCCAGTTGTTTCAGAACAGCTCAGCGGGACTCCGTTTTCCTGAAGTCAGTTCATTCGCACGAACTCGAAAAGTACGATATCTCAAAATATTTAAATGGAATAACCACTTGCGGAGTGTGCTAACAATTGTGTGTTTCTGCTCTGTATTATATGCTTTGGATATATCATACAAAAATATGATATAATCTTGATTATTGACAAAATGTTCCTGAATTTCACATTCGAAGTCTACCAAATTATCGAATTTGGATTGTTTTTTTAGAAATCCGCTTTGTTGAGGCATGAGAAGTTTCTGTTTCAGAAGAATCCATATCGATTATCTATCAATGATTTTTTTCAGTATTTTACACATTGGGCATGTAAGAGTCTGTAAGAGTTTGTGTGATTCATTTGAAGATTTTGAATGGCTGGTTTTATGGATGGGAACGATGATTGATTCCGACCATAGAAGAGGAAAGAAATGTTTGCTCCAAATTATGTAACAAATCTAGAGAAGCAATTCTTTAGCATGATTAAGCATTATTTTCAGGAAAATTATAGAGATGCCATCTGGATCAGGAGAAGAGTTTTTAATCTCATTAAGGTAGTCTAAAAATTCTTTTATTATGTATAGTTTTCATCATCATCAGGTTGCGTCGTTATGCCTGCAAGATTATATATTTGATTCAGAAAATCGATTTTAGGGTTTTTGTCACTAGAACGGTATTGGAAGTTGGAGTAAGTGTTTTAGCTAAATCTTGTGATGAGGTTCAGATGCTTTCTTCATGTCATGTCTTCCAGACTTTCTCAACGGGGGTACTTTTATTAAGTTCTGATACGAATTATTTCCAAATGTGCCTTCTATTTTTTTCACAAGATATTTTGACTGTCCCTTGAGCGTTCGAATCTGGTGCTGTAAAGTTTTATATTTTGTGAATGTGTAAAATGTTTTTTTTTACTCCTTTACAGCTTCTAGACATTCTTAATTTCACCAAGATCAGTATGTTTCTTAGAGATTAAGTTTTGCCAATAGATTTGTCAGCAATTTGTCAGCACCTTGTCTTAATTTGTGAAAACCTACTAATAGTTTCATTTATGTCAAAATTTAGCATTTGATCTGTTGTTGTGGTTTTTGTTTCAATAATTGTTGCAAATTGGCTCCAGTTTTCTGTTTTGAAAGAGAAACAAATGGATTGTTGTGATTTTTCCTTGAAAATAAGTATTGGATGATAGTCACTTCCATATAGCTCGGGAAACATTTTCAACTAACTCCAATAACGTGAATAGCTCTGGTTCACAAAGATATATATTGGTTATTTGAGATTCCCCGCTCGCAGTGTTGAACTTAGTATTTCTCCCATCATTTATTATACGTAGTATATATATTTTGAGAATAATAACAGTTTCTACTGTTTTGTCTATTTTTGTTGTTTTTTTTTCAACCACCATGTATAATAATGCTAGTAAAAGTTTCCTACTAGTAAACGTAGGCGTGGTACTTAGTTGAAAAGTTCGGATAGTTCTTTGACACTTGGATTCTGTGTTAGAGAAATATATACATTACAGATATGAAATTTTTGCGGTCCCAAAATTGTGATCACAACGTCTTCCAAATTTGTAGTTAATGGTATAGTTTGTGCCTCCAATGAATTTTTACAAATATAGCTACTCCTTCACTGACATGAAGAAGAATGTCTATGTTTTCATGGAAGGAAGTGAAACCTCAAAGTTTGTGAATATTGATTCCGAAAGTGTGTTGTCCGTTGTCCTGCAAAGTACTGGTGGAGAAAAGAATCAATTTTAGCATGCCTAATTTGGATCCATTGTAGTATCATGTTGAATGTTATATATAAAAAAAGGAAAAATGAAAAACTTTGGAGATCAGTAAGTTTCTTAGGATGCATCACTATTCTCTATTTCACGGAATGCCTCTCATTCTAGCCATTTCCGATGTATAAATTTTCGTCACACTTAGAGGTTCGGATAAGCCGTAAAAGTTTTCGAAAAAGTTCTTGATTTCTGTATATGATAAGATGTGTTTCTGAGATTTTTCTTTACACAGTCGTAGTCGGTCTCAAAATATTTTCCACTGACTGTTTTCCTTTACTGGTTTAGGCTTTCTTTAGATAGTTTGCTACTGGCGTGTAAATGCCATGGGGATAGAGTAGTGATCTCATATATATTGCTCTTAGATATATTGATCTTCATCAAAGGACTTGACACTGAAGTTGTAGGTGATAAGGTTTTGTTGACGATTTCAGGAAGAGATAGAAAATTGTGTTCTTGTAGTTCATTTCTGGTTAGTGAAGGGACTTCTGTTGTGCTTTCCATATTTGAGATCAGCTGGTCGTTGGATATTGCTAAACAATTCTCAGGTAAATAACGCTCTAATTCACATTTGAAACACAACTGGTATCGTCGAATGGTATAGTGGAGTGGTCAATGGGAGTTATATAAGTTTGCCTGCAAAAACTAAAGACATGTTTTGAATTGGATGCTCCAAATCTATGATAGGATATTGCTGAAACCCAATTTAGACCCACGTTGAATAGTTCCGTTTCTGGGACATCATGGGGGATCATAGTAGATACATTTAATATACGAGTAGTTAATTTTTCATTAGGAGTAATGAGTCTTCTTGTCAATAGAATTTTTCTGTTAACTGTAATTTTTCGATCTACTTTGTTTAAGGAGTCACTCATTCCACTGTTAAAGAACAAAATTATAGGTAGCTGACAAATACGTGCCTACTTATTATTAATGAATAAGGAAATATTTGTGAAGGGATTTTTCATAGTCCAGTCATCGCCATATCTCCTTATATTTACTTCAACATTGTTGTTCTATGTGTAATACAAATTTTGAATTTTTCGGAGTATTCTATTATTCTGTTCTTGCTAATCATATATGTTCCCAAAACTATTTTTTTCTCGGATTGAACACAGATAAAATTCCAAAAATGTGATCGAAAAAAAACTAACTCTAATTGTATTTTCCGAAACACCTGAGGCATAAAAATAATTATTCAGTATTTTCGTTGATCTTTTCTGGGACTATTCACCTTCCACATTATGAAAAACTAAAAATAAATTAGTAATGGAGAACTATATACAGGTGTAGAAAGCTGAAACTTTCAGTTTCCCAAGATGAGTTACAGCGTAAAATCAAAAAATAACTTTCATGCAGTACAGTTAGTATACTTTAAAAAAACATAGGCTAGTACTTTACAATGTGTAAGACCGCCACATTCATCAAATTTTTTCCAGGGTGAAGTTGCTTTCGGGCTAACGTTTCATTAAAACTAATTAATACAGTTTAATACAGGGGCGGCTTCAGATTCGTTACAGTATGATTTTTACTCATATAATAAACTATCTTAATTAGTGTTAATATGGATTTTCATTAAGTATCGGCCAGTTCTATTCAAATATCGTTTCATTGCTGTGTCGGCTGTTTCCGGTTTCAAGGGTGAATGTTAATGCTCGCAACAGCTGCAACGTTAGAATAAATGAAAGCAGAGAACTTCACAATTAGAGAATTAGGGATAAACTGCTTGCCAATCCCAAAGGGTCTAGGTACTCCTCCTCAATCACTTAAGCTGTTAATCAAAACTTTACAAAATCCACATTTCCGTCACTAACACATGCGGATGGTTAAATTGCAACAACGGCCATAGAAAAAGCAAATCTACTAGCTGAACAATTTGCGTTCCACTTCACATTCGAATTTCTGGGAAAGGCATCACCCACTATTCCCACACTAGAATCTACAATTCTGGAAATTACTTTTCAACAACGTCTAGTCAGGAGAATTTTGAAACAGCTCAATATCAACAAGGCATCTGGTCCTGATTAAATGATTATCATTGTACTCAAAAAGTGTGCCAATGAACTCTCACCAGTATTTTGCAGACTTTCTACCTGTCTTACAAGGAAGGGGTTTTTCATTTTTGTTGGAAGATTGCTCGCGTTCAGCCTATTCCCAAAATAGGCAAGAAAAATCTTCCAAATAACTAAAGATCAGTCGCTTTGCTATCAATGATATTTGGAAGGCTGTAACATCTTGAGTGACCAACAATATAGCATTTGGAAACAAAGATCAACAGCTTTGCTAACGACAGCATACTTGTCTCGTCATTCTATTTGGATTCTAGGAGATCGACTGTGGATGAACAGCTTCACTGGCAGCAGGAGGTTGCATATCTTAATTATGATCTGGAGGTGATTTCGAATTGGAGGGAAAGGTACCAGGTTCAATTCAATGCCACGAAAACCCAGGCATCGATTTTCTCCAAAAAGATAAATGTCTGCAAACCGGATATAATAATGTTAGAACAGACAGTTCCGCCTTCTGCTTCGATAAGTTTCTTGGGGAGTTAAAATGGACACCAATATGTCTTGGCACAATCATGTCGCTGGAATTGCAAAGGCTGCTCCTCAAATGCTTGGAACACTGTTCCGAACCAGAAAACTTACACACCTCAGCAACTTTTGATGCTTTACAAAGCCCAGATTAAACCATCTTTGGAGTATTGTTTTCATGTATGGAGCTCCGTCCCTAAGCATACCCTAAAGATGCTGGATGCCATCCAAGAACCATCCGCCTGATTAAAGACGCGAACATCACTTGCAACTTTGATAGTCTGGAACATCGAATAATGTTTGGAGATTTGTCTCTCTTCTATAGATACTTTTACGGGAAGTGTTGAAGTGACTTGACACAAATGATTCCACCAAGAGCAGTACATGTCAGACGGACTGTGGCTGCTCATCGTTTTGAGGTTCAATTAAGTACACCACGAACTTCAGTAGTTAAGAACTCTTTCATTCAAAGAACTGTGTTTATGAGTATTGAACTTCCTGAGAATGTTTTTCCAAATAGATTTGATCTCCAGCGATTCAAAACCAACGTGAATCGCTACTTTCGCAAATACACCACTCCTAGAGCTACTTGAAAATTTTCCTGTAGTCATTGTGTTTTGTCCTTGACAAAAATGAGAATCAGCTTGTGTAAGATATCAAATGAGAAATTAATTTCAGTTTCGATTGATAATAAGGTGAAAATGAAAAATTAACTTAAGTTTACATCAAATAACAACAAAATAGTTATTCTGAAAAAATCTTCATTTTCTGCACATTTTCCTCTAGAATGAATATATCAATCAACCTGTAGTGTAGTGACTAAATATCGTTACTGTCAATAACTAATTAGTATACATGAAAGAAATGATGGGAGAGTTTAAATGAAATGATAAATATAAAATCCACTGCGTTTTTGAAATTGTTTCTTAAAATATTTCTGAAGTACTTTTTATGCAACTAAATCATAGAATATCAAAACGCTTCACTAACACATTGATCCATGCTGCTTGCTCAGCACTTTCACGCTTATACAAGTTCATGTCACGCTGTGTCTGCAAAAACATTTGGAAATTCGTCATTGAATTGGAATTTAAAAAAAATGTTTCAGGTGCCCTAGAAATTCGGAAGAAGACGTTGACTGTGATATGGTAGAAGTTAAAGGCCACGACGATGATACTGACCTTGAAAGTTTTGAAAGAGAAGAACAGAGAATGGAAGAAGAAGCAGCCCAAGTGAGTATGGAGAAAGTGTTTTGAACCAAATTCAACTTTACATTGTCATTGAAGATTTTTGTAAATAGTGAATTTAACTTCAAAGTTTTGAAAGAAATATCTCCTGAACAAAATAATGAACTTCAATTCTGCTCAGTTAAATAGATTCAGAAGGTGGTTCAATCACATCAACTTTTGAATGTGATATTTGATACTTTATCAATTTCGGTTTTTTCAGTTTTTTATTAAGAAAGGGATTTGAGATATTTAACATTTCTAGAAATATTTTTCAAAAATATAACCTCTTGAGGTGTTTTACTATAACTCTCAAATAGAAAATTATATGGGCTTTTCAGATACTGAATTTGCTACTTTCGAGGGTCATTTGAAATAAAGATTCAAATCACACTAATTCATTCAAAAATAAACAGTAATATACAAAAAAAAACTGATAGCACTAGCATATCAAGTCATAAAATAACATGAACTGAGAAGTTCCAGTTCATTAGCTTTTGTACATTCTGTAAAAGTGTTTTGATCATTTGAATATTTTGAATATATTATTAAGAGGAAATTAAAGTCTATCAAAATCTAACAAACCTATAGGGGTGCACGTTATTGTTTATCAGTGTCCAGATACAAATTAGCTTTATTATTCGTAATTTTTTTTTTCATATCATTTCCATAATATCAATAGACTCCATCTTTTCTATTATCTCATCTGAATATATTGGTTCAATAATTGTTTAATTTATTCATTTCTCATTGATTTGAAATATTTTCAATCATATTCAAATCATAAAAGAACCATAAATAATGTTTCCAGCTTACAAACTAGGACACAATATATTTACCTAGGTAAAACTTTTCATTAATGCAATTTATTCTAAAAAAAACATCTCATTTTCATTGCAGCCAGTGGATAAGGAGCTGGTAAATTAGAGAAAATTCATGATTTTTGAACATACTGAAAATTGTTTTTATAGGAAGCTGAAGTGAAACGTCTCCTGGAAGAAAAAATTCAGGAGAAACTTCGGAATCTAGAACACATTGTTTTGGATAGTCAAAATCGAGATCTTGGAGCTACAGCTGCAGAAGGAAGTCCTTCTGAGTGGTCCGAAGATGAAGATGGAGGTGCTTCTGAACCCCTTCTGAATGATAGGGAATCCACAGGGTATACCACAGATGATCCTGCCTTGGAAAATATATCCATGCTTAATGAAACTGGATTAACAGATGCAGAAGGTAGTATTTCTTCAAAAAGTTTATTCTAAGTTCTAAAATGCTCATTTCATTTTCTTACTTTCAATCCTTCCGTTATTTTTTTATTCATTCTTCATTTTTATTTTTGGTGGTTTGGTTTGGGTTTATTATACAACTAGTTGAAAAAATCCACCTATAAGCAAGTGAACTGAAGAAAGAGAACAAATCAAATTTTGCAGACAACATTTTGAGTGAATCGAAACAGTGAAAAACAATAAACAATAGGAAATGACCCAATCCTACCGATTATCCTGCTCTCATCACTAACAAGAGACATTTTGAAAAATCATCTCTCAATGCAAAGAAAAATAACAGTTATCTGTGAAAGTATATACGTTTGATTGTCTCTAAGATCTATCTTGAATCTTTCTAGGAGCGCTCAGCGATGTTAACTCAGCATACATTGACCATAATCACGAAGGCGATATGGATGACAATACCAGTATGTCGTCAAGAGCATCGTCCAGAATATTCGATTCGGATGCCATGATGTCATTGGATTCTCTTAGTGCCCTGTATGATTCGGAATACGACAATTGCTACAGAACAGATGACGATTTGAATGCTGTTCCAGATTTAGAAAGACTCAATTATTTCTCAGTGCCTGCCAATGATGTACATCTTGCGAATATTCGTTCGATGAGTGAATCCATCACTAGAAACTTTGGGCAACCTAGAAGTGAAACAGATCCTGAAAGTGATGTTTAAATTTAAAAGACAGTATTATGTATTTTTGATTTTCTTTTTGACCCTGGCGGTTATAACGGAAATATAAATAAGGAGTGAAAAACTCATCACCATATGCATTATGGAATTTATTTGAAAGTTAAATACAAAATAAGGTAAATGAAACAAAGAAAATTGTTTGTCAAATTTGAAGTTTTCGTGGACGAAACGTATTCTTTCATCGTTTCTTCGGAAAAAAAAAGCATTGAGAATATCACTGAATTTTGTGCCTGTAATGGTAAGACTTACGGGTAGATTCAATAATTGGTTAGATATTTCCTGTAGATACTGAATGCAATGGTGCTTATAGCATTAAAAAAGAAGGGCTGAATTATGTGATTTTTACTTATATTGTTAGGTGGCTCTCTAAATGAAAAATGTCGATCACCTTTTTTGCAGTTGGTTATGAACCAAAGATGCGGTAATTATGTTAGATATTATTTTTTAGTGAATAGTTGCTTGAAACTAACATTTTTTGTTTCACTTGATTGACTCAAGAAATTGAATTGATACTGAGTACTGAATAAGATATTCTTCGTTCACCCAAAGTGAAAACTATTTTGGCATTCTAAAATATGGATGTAACCAACCAAAATTTCAATAACATAATAATAGGGCTTCAGAGTTTTTCGTTTTTGATGACTGTGACCTACTTCTAATGATATTTTATTTCACTGTCGTGAATCAGACTTCACTAATATCAGGTGTGTCTTCAATTACACTTACATACTGAATATCTGATTAAAATTCATTCAGTAGATTTTCAATAAACTTATGATATTTACTAGTGATTATTCAGGATCCTCTGATTATTTATATGTTCCAGTCTATGTTTTACCTCGATACCAACGATGCAATATTTTTGTATTATGTACTGTTTATAGTTGATTTTTCAAATCGTGATGTGCAATTATAATTCTTCCTGTACTTATAATAATTTATATTAGGTTTTACTGTTAGGCTTGACAAAGATGTCTGGAAATTGTACTGTTTCTGATATTGAGAGTAGAAGAAAAAAACATATTCGAAATATTATTTGAGAATGTATCATATTATTATTAGAAGTTATCTACAGTAATTAAAAATATTGTGTAATTATGGGTAATACATCTTTCTGCACTTGTGGAAGTAAAACATAATAATACAGTGTTCCTAGATTGGTGGATTTTAAAAGTTTCAGCCATTTCATTAACATTGAAGATTTGAGCCCTTTACAAGCAATGAGGAGTCATTGAAAGATACATATACTGAAAAAAAGTGCTGTAAAGTTGTTGAGATATTGATATTTCTAGAAGAAATTATTATTTCTTATACTGGAATTATACTGGAGATACTATCCTAGAAAATTCTGTTCATATATTGTTTGTAAATATAAGCTAATACAAATCAAACATATGTGTTTTAAATTATGAATTTTCCTAAATAACTTCACTGGGTCTCTCTTTTAGTTCTTTAATGTTTGGCATTCAATCAAGGCGTCCCAATCACCAGAAATGCAAAACTCTTCTCGACGCATATTTTACCAACCAAGTTAGCTTCTTCGGAAGATGAAGAAATCTAATTCCGAACTCTAAAACTTGCTGTTTATTTCTGACAGGGTACACTTTCACCTTCAGAAGCATATCAATGGTTTTAGGTAAAAATTTGCGGGAAAATTTCTCGTGAAAATTCTCGCAAATTTCAACAGTGTTTTTTGAAAAGGAATACAATGGGCTGTTTGGAACTGGACCTTTGTTGCTCATCATAGTTTTCATGTCATACTGCTATTTTCAGACTTTCGAAAGCATCCAAAAATGTAGGGTCCTGGTGTTCTGGTTTTCTAAATCGGATATGTGTTCCCTGTTCTTTGAAACGAGTTTTATTGGCTCGTTTATTCTGGGCGATATATTTTTTGTTACAGTCCTCACAGCTTATTTCATATGCCCGAGTTTTCATTTTCCAACATCTCGTCTTTAGGGTTATCTAACAATTGTTGAAATGAGCAAGAAGTTTTGAGTCAAAAGTTGAATGTGAAAGTAGCCTTCCAGACTTCTTGCTTATTTCAACAAACAATCACAAGATGTTGGATAATCAAAAATCGGGGATCTAGGAAATAAGCTGTGAGGCCTGCAACAAAAAAGATGTCAGCCAGACTTAACGAGCCATTGAAACAAGTTTCAAAGAACACGCAGCACATATCCGATTTTCAAGAACAGAAAAGTCGGGTGTCGCTCAACCTCGCCTTAGAGAACGACCATACAAAAATTGAAGCTGTCTGGATTTGTTGAGACCGGTACATGACACTAGATTTTTGGATGTTTTCAAAAGAGTTTCAGAGTTTTCTACGCCAGAGATTCTAGTTTTACCCTTTATAAGCTTATTATTTTCTTGAATTTTCTGATACTATTTGCAACGGGTTCTAAGTTGTGATTTTGTTTAACCTTCACAATGTGTAAGGAGATCAATTAAAATTATATTTTATTCTTTTTACTTATGGTACTTCTCTGAAAGCTGAAACTAATTAAGAAAAAAGTAGGATTGAATTGCTGGAGTAATGTGATAACTTTGGATAATATATATCGTACAATCTCAGTATTACGAAATTCATAAACTGCGGCTAATATATTTGTTTTCTGTGATCACCTTTCATAATTATAAGCACCCAAATAGAGCAATCATTCAATTCAATTCATTTTTGTAAATGAAATCATAACTTAATAGTTATTTCTAGATTTTCGCTAATGATTATTGTTCATGACAAAAATGTCATCTTGGTATACATAAATTGAAGTTCATCTACCAAACAAAACATACGAATATGACAAGTTGGATCTTGCCGAAGAGTCGTGATAATGTCAAAGATCAACATGTGATACTTACCGTGAAGTACTTCGTGTGTTATTTCATATTTTATTTTTTTTATACCTTAATAATTTTCTAATGTTATATCTATTTTATACTCGAAATAATAGATAAATATTATTTTATAACATAATCAATCACTTTGATTTGGAAGCATCAAAAAA
>WOGN01002801.1:0-16159 GCA_015342105.1 Leptinotarsa texana
AGTTATTCACAAAGTGAGTTGATATGGGATGTTCAGGTGAGTCTGTAATCAACTAGTTTCTTTAGAGCGTTCTACACGAAAATCATCATCCTCATATATACTGAAAATCTCGGACTCATTTGTAACCATAGTAAATTTCATCAGCACAGTTTTAGTTATATTGATTTACAGAAGATTTTCACTTGCCCATATCATAATTTGCTGGTATACCTTTCCAGTAATATCTGATAGAGTTGCAGAGTCTTTCTCTGTTGAAAGGAAATTTGTATCATCCGCATATATTTCCACGTGTACTGATGAAAGCTGTGGAAAATAGTGAAACAAGTCATTCGCAAAAATGATGAAGAAAAGTTATCCGAGTATAGATCCTTGAGGGCCTTCCTCTATTTTCCGTGGTTCACTCACAGTGACGTCAACAATAACTCGTTGAATGGGGAATGTTCATCAATTTGGGTTATTACAGCAAATGCAAGTTTGAACAAAATAAAGTTCAGTTCATTCCATGAGATTCTCAAATTCACTTCGAAAAATATTCAAATTGATGTTTCAAATGTTGGGTTTTGATTTTTAAAGGGATTTGTTTCTATTCACATATTGGCACCAGCGCCTAGAACTTTACCTGCCATTCCTTAAAATATTTTACTTTGCATATAATATATCAAGTTGAAGTAATTTATACGTACCTAGATATTCTACTTTAAAAAAGGAAAATTTCCTTTTTAAATCAACAATTAAGGCAAAATATAAATTATAGTTCAATACCACCTCTACAAGCCACATAAATAACAGTTGTTTTGGTATTTATTTATATAGAGGAAGATAGGTTAGGTGCACAAAATGTCATATGTCACAGAATGTTTCGGAACAGCACACCTCTGAAATATGTTATCTTTGTCTCATACAGGTATTATAACAGATTCATTATCCTTTATTAGCTATAAGCGATGTTGCCAAATGGTGAAATAGAAACGAATGCCTTTAAATGTTGAATGCATTATTTCATTCCTCTTTTTTAAGTATTTAAATATTTTTTTAAAGAAAAAGGTTTAAACGATAAGTTTAAAATGAGATGTTTTAGAGCTCTTTTATGAAAACTACTTGATTTTCGTCAGGAGGAACATTCCCCATTCTGCCTTACAGATGTAAGCCCGATGCACTCGGGCGTACATTTCAACGCGCTGCAAATTGTGTGTTGAGATGGGCGTTGTACGGATGTTACTGAAAAACAACGTTGTCTCAAAACAACTTCTGTTTCAACCATAGATATTGAAATGTATATATTATATCTATGATCTCAATGCATAATTTACGGCAAGCTAAATCGTACGCCCCTGTGCATCGTGTCTTAGAAAGCTCTGCAGGGCTCATTTTTATGTTGAGAGAGACATAAAATGTATGGTCTGCAAAACCACTTCTGAACCTACATGACTTAACATATTGAATTCCAGTGTTGTGAATAATTGTTGAAATCTGTACTTTCCTTTCATCCTGTATGTCGACTACATTAATTAAAGCAATTTTCTCCGACTTGCAAGCGCTTAGCTGTTTTCGTTTTAGTGGTTTTTCACGACTTTACAGGAAATCAGACTTATTTCTGCTTGGCTGTGTAATTAGCTTCGGAATCAATAATTTTAGATAGCACTAACTGTACTGATTCGAATAAAAACTATACAGCGAACGTTAGGTATTAAGGAAGTTCAATCCGAATGCGTTAGAAAACTTCGTAGTATATAGTATGTGAGGTATTAGGCAATTTTCATGAGAGTTTGCCAACGTGTTGAAAGGGAAATTAGAAAGATCACCTCAAAAAAGTTCAGTTAGAGCCACTAACTCGTTTTGCAAAATTATTGACTATTATGAAGACACTTGAATTTATGTTGTCGCTAGATACTTTTTGGGATAAATCTCGACATATTGATCTCAACTGTATATTATGAATGGCGATTATAATGTGCATGAAATGTAAAATGCTTATAGTAACTAACGTATTTAATTTGATAAGGATTCGTTAGAAAAATTCCCTGACCACATTATATGTGAACATTTTTCAAACATCCAATATGATTGATAGTTAAGATATGCCATCGCGGACATGTCTGTAGATCTATAAAAAAGACTAATGATCAGTTGTTTTATCATATTGCTATGTTTCCCTGTGGGTTCACCAATAATTGACCACACTGTACACTAATCAAACTTAGTTTTGTTTTACTGTTAATACAACAAAACACTTCACCTAAAACTTCAATTGATGTTCAAAAGTCAATCGCCTCATTAAATCACTCTATACCGCACTGTCCGCTAAACTTGACTCCGCAACGGCCTCAAATTGTCTGCGATATATCGATCATAACGATTCCTCATTGAAGGTTGGAGTTTTATTAATACTACTACTAGGAGAGAGACATCATTTCCGATTTACATTTTTCCGCACGATCTTCTTCGGTTCCAGTGATTCTTTCTAAAGTTTTAGGAAAACCTCTTCAAACTTCTTCTCGATTCCTTCAAACTCCTCTTCAAATTTCCTTTCAACCCCCTCAAGCTTCTCAGCGACTGCTTTTTCCAATTCTGTCATTGTTTCCTGAAATACTTTTTGAAATCCTTCCGGAATAAATTCCAGTACCTCCAGTTTACACACTTTAGAAATTTTTAAATTTTCAAAAAACGGAGGTATCTCTGATTGTCTTTTTCTTGTTTTTCTTGAATACTCAGTGGTAATAAACTATCTTCATTTCAGCGTAATCGTTTTCCCTCTCTCCTACGATTTTCATTCTTCGCCAGGCCCGCTTGCAACACCTCGAACATTTTCTTAATCTCTTCCATCTCGTCGTAATTGACACTCCTTGTTTTCACCATGATGATGATTTTGTATATGGCTCACTTTTCTAACAGAATGATCATTTGCAATATGGTAATGTAGCATTGTGTGTTTCATTGTTAGTCGTGTTTGTATTTTATATCCTCCTTAGTGAAGCCTCATTACAACTTCATTATTCATTTTTTATGGATCTCTAAATCTGGTCACGTTATTTTCAGTGACTGACTAAAACTTGTCACCTACCTAATCTTCGAACTTGTGAAAAAAATTGAAAATCGCTCAGACCCATCGATTTTTATTTCAAAGGGTATCACTTTTACCAAATACATCAACATTGTGTTATCAACCCCCTCATCCCCAGCACCCCTACTTCAGAATTTTCAATGGGACTACTATACTTGTGATACATCATTTTGGAGGGAATTTAATCACAAATACATCGGTGTACTGAAATTGAAGATCGATCAAGTGTTGTTATCAATAAAAATGAAATAAAAATTAACAGGTCTGAGCGATTTTCAATTTTTTCCAAATTAGGGAGGTGACAATTTTTAGCTGGGACACACTGTATGTATATATTTGTATATTCATATTTTTTGTCTTTAACTCGTCCATACAGATACGCAGATCTCGTGGGAGCTCCCTTTTTTCATGTGTAATTATGTAGTGATAATTTCCGTGACAGTTTTCCAATTGATAACAAAATTTAAAAAAATTATTTCAAAATTTCAATTATATTATTTACATACCAACATGTAGAGTAGTTCATGAACTACTTTCAGGTAAGATTCATGTCTTCCTTTCATTCTTGGTTTATTTAATTTTTATATACACATCAATTTCATTATTCGACGTGACTGATCCCATTTATAACGACCCAGCCCAACATAGAAAGTCATGTTGCGATGTTATTTTAAGCAATCACACTCCTTTTTTACATTGACAACCAGATCTTGATAAGACTTTCAGTTCAAGAAGAACTAGTAAATGATGAACATACTTTCGATTTTCTCTTATATTGTCAGTAATAAATTTTTTGATTCGTTCGATGAATTTTCAGAATTATTATTTCCAAAAGAAGAGTAAATAAAATGAATAACTCTATAGGGAAATGCGAATATCATATCAGATGTTGCAAATACGAATGGAAGAAAGGTTTTCGGGTTTTACCGTGGTTTTCTTTGGTTATAACATCCAAACGTTTCGACTGCAACTGTGGCAGTCATCTTCAGCGGAAAAACACGAAAACCATCCAAAATATTGACGCCTGCCATGAAAGCCTACATTCCTATAAAAGTTTATGTTTTTGAAAAACAAGTCGGACTTGACGATGAAGCTAAAACCATTTTTTCCAGGTAATTTACCTTTTATGTTCATGATGCGCAACATTCCACAAAAAAATGTTGTCCAGGATGATAAATTGTGCTTCTGTGCAAAATTTCAGGAATATTCAGCTTCTAATGAAACCATCATTTCTTTAGGTCAATGTTTAACCTATTACGTTATGTGAATATACTAACAGGAAGTTATTCATTTACTTTTAGGTATTGAACTTGTTTTCATGAAATGCCAATAAACCACGTATTTCCAAGAAATAATATTGTATTGCTTGTTTTCTAAATCTACCCGTTTTTTCCAGGATTAATAATGTATCTAAATGAGTTTTCATATAAAAAGCCAACATTTTACCTGTTTTCCTAGAAGTAATACTGTATTGTATGTAATGTTTTATTAAAAATCTAGTCGTTCTACCAGATTCAATCATTTTTTAAGTTCTGTCATTACCTACAGTTATATAAAAGTCATTGTAGAATAGTTTAATGTACTAGCAACTGATGAAGCTGCGTGAATCAAAACACGTTCAAAATAAAGTTTATTGTGATTTTTTTGAATTATTATCATGAATTCACTATATTTGTTTTATCTGTCCAGCTCCTACCCTTGTATTGCGAATTTTAACATAAACCTTTTCATTATCATTGGATTGAAAATCAGCGATTTGTAAGACATATAAATATAAACTTTGTAATAAATTTCATCCGAATTTCTAAAGAACACTTTTTCTGAGTTTCTGGCAAATAGCCCGATTGAAGATTGATTTTTTTACAGATGTATTAAAACACTTTCATATTATTTGGGTTATTTTTCAAGATCAACTGATTTTATCAAATGATTATTTTATGAGAATATGTGATATATTTTACCTATAAACATTCAGGGAAAGCGTAAATTATTTGCAAATGAAAAATAATGGATGTTTGGCTAGAATATACGTAATATGTTGGGAGTTCCAAGAGTAATTGAATATGTTTTTGGACGAATGACAACTTGAGTGCATCAAGAGAAAGATGAAAAACATCTATATTAAACGAATCAGGAGGTTTTTTTTATTTACTTGATAGATATGTGCATATAAAATGAAATATCCCTATGGCTATTCAAAAGTTTTGCATATATCTGAACAGTATACATTTCAGCACTGGCATGTTTTTTGAAAATAGATTGCAAATCGTTGGTTTTTTGAATACAATGAATAAAATTTCAATTAAAAAAAATTGATATCGAATCCTTCACTACTATTATGATGGGTATTCATTATTGAATAATCCATTTATTCTGAAAGCCTTTATATCAATTTACTTCAAAGGATGTGATCAATATTTTGCTTCAGTTGAATCAGTGAGAAAATCGTTAATGGGGCTATCTTTTAGTTATATTAGGAAATGTCATGAAAGTTATAAAATATTGTAGGGTTGTAAAAAAGCCATACTGCACAATCCAAATGTTTTAAACCTTCATTGTATTGAGGACTGTAGGAACCTTTTGCAGAACTCATATTTATGCAATACATGATGTTTTACACGATGGCATAACGAGTTTTGCTGAGATGACAACGCAGTGCAAAATAACATATAAAAAATATATTGAGTGTTTCAAAGTGACTCGTGCTCATTGATAATAATTCATCTGATTTCCTACCTGACAAATTATGAGAAGTCACCAGGGAAAGTTGGCATTTTTCCGATCAGATTTTTCAGTTCATTGACGGCATTTCCCGTGATCTAGTTCTTCTTGGGAAAATACTTCTTCACGTGACTCCGAAACGATATTGACTTTTTATCCGTTATATCAATGTTTGGAGTCCTTTATATACGCATTCAATTGATTAATGTGTAACAATGATTACGAATTGACTTTCCTGAACCTGTTCAGAAAGAAGTATCAGTAAGACGTCTTGCTAATGCCATGTGAGATGATGGCAAAATATCGACCTTCGAAGCAACCGAACACGTGTTATGATCAATGAATTTCAAAAATTCTAATCCAATAAACAAAAAAGTTCAGTGCATTTGTGAATGAATAAAAAATATTATCGGAACACTAATTTAAATAACTCTACGGAGTTTCATAGTATATTTGAAATGCTGAGTTTCTGATGATATGAACGAATGATAAAAACTTTAGAATTTTTTGAATTTTCATTTTTGGAATGGTGATGAAATCAGATCAAATCATATTCAAGATGTATTACTTATAAGGTTTCGTTCATCGAAATTTCAATTGGCACATTTGTCATTTGAGCTAATTCATTGAAAGTCTGAATCCCTTCGTTAATGATCAAATTCGTGGTGTTAAATTGATCGTCACTTGCCAGAGCGACAAACGCGAATTCTTTTCGGTAATAAATCACGGCCGCTTTCGAAAAGACGAAATAGCCGCCGTATTTCACGATCCATTAACTTCAACCGTCAGCGACGCGTCGCAACAAAGACATTATTCACTGAATTCAGATTGGATATGTAGGACATCCCAAACTCAATGAAAAATTCAATGGGGTCTGATTAAACTTTACGCAGTGAACTCATTGGTTTCATCAAATAGGGATTTGTCGTTGATAAGAGAAGAATGCTTTTTTCACACTGAGAAAAAAAATCACTAGTCCTAAGCAAAAACTCAATTCCAGCTGTATAAATAATGAATTCTGAATGAGACATATGAACTTTTTAATAACTACAAGTTAAGTATTATTGCTAGAAAGAATCAATAACCTTTATTCACTGAATTACTTTCATTTCATCATGTGTGCCGATCTAGGCATGACCTTGGTAATACTAAGCTCGCACTATTGTGAGTATACTACAGGTTATACCTACTACATGACACAAAAATATTGCTTCAAGTTATTAGCGTACTTCAAAAATATTATAGGCCCGAATGCTAAACCCTAGAGAACAGCCGGCTTGATGGTTACCATTTGTCACTAAGCATTTCCAAAATTGGTACATGAACCTTTATTTTTCAAACAGGATTTCAAAAGTTCACCAGATTTAGATATATAGATCATCCCAAACTTAATTAACAATTCAGTGGGGTCTAATTAAACCCCACACATGATTTGTCATTGAAAGTGGTGACGAATGCTCTCATTCCACTGAGAAAAAACTCTAAGCGGGAATTCAAGTCTGACTATTCAAATGATGACTAAAGGGAATAGATGAACATTTCAATAACCACCAGTACATGTATTGCCGGATGGAATCAGTAACCTCTTCACATTTGAACAATGGTTCTTTTCTGTGTTAGAAATCGTACTATCAAATATAATACTTGGTTTATGCTCAGTTTGCACAAGTTTCAACTTCAGAATGAAAATATTCTACTAGGATAGGCCAAAAATAGTATTGGTTCACCATTGAATCCCGAGAATTCCCAACTTGATGGATACTAATCCACTGAGAAGACTATTTTCAATACTGATGCTCTGAGCTTCATTTTTCAAACAAAATTCGATTACTTTCACTGAGTTCAGATTAGATCTATTACACAAAAATTCAGTGCGATCTGATTGAACATAACGCAGTGAACTGAAACACGTTTTAACCAAATGAGGATTTTTCATTGAAAGAGTGAAGTGTACTCTTATTTACACTCTCTTCAAATACAACAAATAAAATTGAATTGAATTAGAAGAACAATGTTTTACTACAACATCCCTAAATGTAATGAATCCTAAATGAATTAACATACTAACAAGGAAGAGTAGATAGAGCTGCCGCTACGTTACATGTTAATTCCATATTTCTTTTCACAAGTCAATACAATTTTTTTTTTTTTGAGTGTTTTACTCAAAATGAGTAGTTTGGTAGTTTCAGCAAGTTTTTTCAAGAATGAAACACTATCACTACGATTAACATTGAATTTGAATCGCTGGGGATTAAATCCAGTTGGAAAAACGTTCTCAGGAAGTTTATTCCACATAAACGCAGTTCTCCATATGAAAAAGTTCTCAAACAGTGAAATTCGAAGTGTACTGAGTTGAACCTCAAAACGATGAGTAGCCACAGTCCGTTGCGTATTTCTGATATGTTCCGCTCTTGGTGGAGTGAAATGTGCCAAGTCACTCGAACACTTCCCGTAAAAGTACCCATAGAAGAGGGACAAATCACTAACCTTTCTTCAATGTTCCAGACTATCAAGGTTCACGTGACGTTCGCGTCTCCAATCAGGCGGATGACTATTTTCTGGATGAAATCTAGCAATTTCAGGGTATGTTTGGGGGCAGAGCTCTATACATGAGAACAATACTCCTTAAAGGTCTGATCTGAGTTTTATAAAGCATCAACAGTTGCTGAGGTGTGTACAGTTTTTTAGTTCGAAACAGTGTTTCAAGCTTTTTAGAAACAGTCTTTGAAATTCCAGCGACATGAATGTGCTAAGACATATTTGTGTCCATTTTAAGCCCCAATAAACTTCAAACAAACAAAACCACAAGTATCAAAGTGATTTACCTTCAATCAATCGCGTTTTGATCAGGTTGCATCGACATCACAAGCCTTCTCAGCATGCTACCGGTTGAAAGGTAGCATTTTCGAAGATGGTATATTGATTAGTGGCATTCAGAAGAAGACCGTTCTTTTGTATAAAAATATACAGTGACAAGTTGCAGACTTTGATAGTACTTGTAGGTGAATTGTTTTTAAAAAGTCTCCAAAATCTTGTCATTAAATTACTTGGGAGAAGAATACAGATAAATTTATTATTGGCGATTCATCGGTCCTCTCATCCTTGCCTGAGATTTCAATAAATGAACTATTGATTTTTTTTTCATTTTCGGAAACATCTTTACGTATACTAATGAAGCTCACATTCAGTTTAAAAGGAATGTAATAGATCGAGCTGAAAAGTATCCGTTTCAATCGTACCGGTGAAAACGCGAAGCGTGACACGGGTCTAAGGAAAGGCAGGGGTTATATGATTCAGCATGCGATACAAAGTAAGGGTTGCCTACATAATTTACACTGAACATATATTTTCACTTATAAATCCTCACTTTTCCTATTTCAACGGTATCTGGTGAGAATTAAATGCTTTAGCTTGTTTCCTCTTAATAGTTTAATCATCAAAAATACAATTATTTATATTTATGATTGGTTGGAATACTAAAATAAGTAAGTGCTTTTTATATATTTCACAGACTTCATGATGATTTGATGCAGTGGCAACTTCAAAAATGAGAAGGAAAGGTATTCAGAAAAGATAACAATATTTAAGGAAAATACAGCAGACGATATTGTGAAAGTATCTAACATGAAACAATATCTCATTTACATAGTTTCTTTATTGATATTAAGAAAATTTACGAATTTCTGAATTGATAATCTTACATTTTTATCTATATTTACATACCTATCTTGAACCTACTGATTCAAAGAGTAAAAGTTATGAAATTGAGAAATCATGTTTTCGAAGGTCGGTTAGTGAAAAACGGAAATAGAGATATTATGTATCCATTGAATAAATGGGACGGAGCGGGCATAAGATATTTTGATGAGGGTGAGGTACTGCAGTGGCTTTGATTATTAAGTAAATCCTTATTGATAATCTATTTGAAGATATATAATGATAAAAAAACTGCTGAGTGAAAATGTGTACAGAGTAGGTTTTTATTCTGTCAGCTGCATTTGAAATGATTTTATAGTATCCACTATTTAACTAGTTCCAAATTGAAAAACGTTTTCTCCAATTTTTGTTACTAAGAACTGAAATTAGTTAGAGTTTCTTATATAGAGGTGAAAACACATTTAAATTTTTCATTTATTTCATAAAATAGCTTTTCATATTTGCAACTTCCTGTTTGGTATGGATTCTGATCAAATTTAATATTCAAGTATTCTTAGAAATATTCACTTTTTTCAATGCATGAACATTTTGGTATGAGCCAAGGGTTTGATTTATAAAATACTCACTTTGGGAATAAACCATAAGCTTCACCTTTGTGAGTTTTGATCCCAGCAAAATCTCATTACAATCATAATGAATAATAATAATGATAAGAATAGATATTCAAAATACATTTTTAATAACCTACTGAAGACGGATCATGAAATTGTCGGTTCTCAAAAAAGGAGCAAGGAAACTGAATATATTTATGTTGCCAATATTATACGTCTAACTATACGTTCTTGTGTATCAAATTCAAAATCACTTATATCAGTGGGGAATAAGTTGATTTATGTAAGACTTTTGGGTAAAATACTATTTCAATAATAATTTTTAATAACGAAAATGTTATTTTTCTTACGATATAAAATATTCTAATGTAGAGATCTTTGAAATGGTAATCACATTAGACGTAACTGGATCCCTCAATTAGTTTACGTTGATTAATTAGCCGGCCAAGAAATTCTGGGAATTCCTGATATGTGTTACCATTCATAAAAAGTATATAATGAAATCATCGTCTAGAAGATACACCATCGACATCACTTAACATTGCGTATCCTATCATTTCCAATGGGTTGGTAACTTAATTAAATTTAATCATCGTGTAACTTTTTCGAACGAGGTGCTTTCTAATAAATAAACGGAACTGTCAAGTATGCATATTTAAATTTAAGAAAAAATGTCTTTAACTCGGCAAGGGTTGGATCTTTTAGTGTCCCGTTGTGAACAATAATTCGCCTAATTGCTTTCTTGTCTCTTTTTTCAGAAAAAAATCAAGTTCTGGTTCGCCACAGGAGGTGCAGGATTTTGCTTAAGCAGGGCGTTGGCTTTGAGAATGATGCCGGTTGCCAGGTGAGTTATAATCAGTTTTTGCATAATCGATAGGGAATTTCGAAACGAATGAATATTTATTACTCTCCATAGTATCCACATGGACATTTGATCTGTTGAGTATGAAGTAAAACAAGGTATTTGATTTAAAACGGTCCTCTTTCTTGTTCATCCTTGAACACAAAAATCCGAATAACGTCTTGAATGACATGATTACACAGTGAGCACAAATGTAATGCAGATAATCTAGAATTAATCAGTTTTTTTTGCTATTGGACGATTATCGAAGATGGTAAGATGTAAATAAGTGTTGCTGATCTACAACGTCGATATGTTTTTGTGAAAAAAAGCAACCTATATTCAACCTCTCAACGATGTTCCTTATTTATCCAGATTCATTCTTCCCCATAAGTTCCAGAGTCTAACTGGTTAATACATTCGACAATCGTAGTTTTTTATGCTTTTTGAACAAAATTAAAAATCATAACACCTGCATTGATTAGAAATTTACGTAAAGAACTTCTGCGTTTATATATACGATGGACTTGGCCGATACTTGATCAAAATCCATAACGTATTCAAAAAACCCTCTATTCTGGGATTTTTACTAAACAGTTTAACAATATTTCGCCATTCATAGGCTTCTTCGGGTGTATTTTTACGAGAGACACGTGTTGCGTTTTTGTGAAACTTTTTAGTGAAAATCTCACAATGGAAAAGAAAATCAGCCGTAGGTGAACCCTGAACATCAATAATTGTCTGGTCAGTTAACTTACTTTACAGGTCTGCTACAATATTTCCTATGACTGGCACAATCATTTCATAAAAACATTTAGATTTCCTATACATAATAATTCATATTATAAACATTATCTATTTATTCATTTATTTATTTCATACACTATTCTACAGGATGAAACCAATTACATAGTAGGGAAAAGCAGTGGCATTTACAAATATGTACTTACATAATATAATTTGTGAATATATATAGATTCACAATTAAAAACAACTGTCAGTTAGGTAATCTAGCAGTTGAATATATTAAGCCCACGACTAACAGAATGAGAGGTATCACACATTGTATAAACTGGGGATTTTTTGATTATATTTGTTCGCTTAGTGTTGAGATAAAAGGTGACCCTATTTCTAGATGGCCGTCTAGGAACCTGAAAATACAACATATATACCAATTGAGAGCAGGTAATGATATTGTTTGTGACATTGAATAAAAAAAAATAATATTATCTATGCCTTACGTCGGGACTACAAAAATTGTGAGTTTCAAGCAATTTATAATGGGGGGCATTCCTACAATAGGATACGTTCCTTCAAGTTCAAAGACATATATTTCAGTAAGCGCCTTTGTTGGGTTTCTAATTAATTTATATGAAGCTGATACTAGGGACTCCACACGACAGATGCATATTCCAGCCTAGATGACCAAAAGTGAAATAAAGTAATTTCAATTTTGAATCGTTTTCGAAGTCTTTTGTATTTCTAACCAAGAATCAAAAGTAACACCTAGGTCAGTAAGTGTGTCACGACGTTCCAGAACACGATTTAAATTCAAAACGAGATGTTCGGAATCATTGAAGCATATGATATTGTGATAGAGTTTCAAGTCATCTAAGAATAAAAGAAAGTAGAAATCAATCTCAGCTCCAATATCATTGATGAACATATTGAACAGTAGGGTCCTAGGTTTTACCCTTGTGGTACACCAGATGTGGATACATATTCAACAGACTTGAAGCCATTGAGTTAGATATACTGCTTGCGGTTATAAACATACAATTTGAAGAGAGTAATTGAGTCATTGGATAACTCAAAAGTGGAAAGCTTGTTATCAATTATCATGGATAGGGTTATCAATCTTCAACAAATAACGGGTAGTGTATCCATAATTGATATTTCCAACAAAAACACACATACCAGAACTGAGATATTTTTCCTGAAGCGCGCCAAATAAATTAATGTTATTATATGGGAGATGACCCAAATTAATTCTTTTTTAACTCAGCATATTTATGTCAAATAGGGTGAATTTTCATTTTCTCTTTCATATCAGTGATGTCTCAGTTATAGTAGAAAAATTATCTAGGCTGGTTAGAGTTTAAGGGTCATTTAAACTGGGGTGTACATGATGATTGCAACTTTTTGGTGAAACGCTTTTCTGAAACAGTGTCCATGTTCTGGTATTGGAGATTAGTTGACATTTTTCTGCATCAGTGTTATTGCCAACTACAAGTACAGCAAAACAGGCTTGTTTCATAGCGATGTCCTTTATCAACGAATTTCTTTCAAACGGTTAAGTTAGGAACGTTTAGGAAAAATTCTACTATTTTCTGTTCCTTCAACTCTTGTCTACATGAAATATATATATGTCTACGCAAGAAATATTCCAAACAACTTTTTGACTACTCCGAACCAGAGTAAATTAACAAAACCACAAGCACTAATGAAGTTTCGCGGAAATTCTCTACTTCAACTGTGCCAGTTGCCATCCAAATTCGTAAGAACAGTAATGCAACCTCTAATGTAGAATACATCTAATTTTAATTGCGTTTTCAAATACCAAAAGTATAAAGTACTTCTTATCAACCTCCGGTTTTTCAGCCAAACAAGCAAGCACCGCTGGGGAATAATTAAAACTTGATCCAACAACTTTGGAGGACGCCAAGTCAGAGATTGACAATATTGCACAAGGGTTGCATAAATTTTGTGAATCTTCACGATAGTTTTATAGAAACGTTTCCCAGACAGAAATAGTTATATTTGTATCAAGTGCAAGTGGTCGAGACGGCAGGACGAGTTAAAAAATTCTCTCGAAGGTGCAATGAAAACACGAATTTTATACACGAAATACAAACATTTTTCTACAACCGTGAATGTGAATTTACATCGTCTGAAATACATTAAAAATAAAATCTTCCAATACATCTGGACGTGGTTTTTGTCCCGATAAGTTATCGCTGTTGTCTTGAAAATATTATTCAATTAAATAGTATTCAAAAATGTTTCCTGTCTGAAAAAAGTCCAAAATAACTTAATAGTACTTTCATATTCCATATATTTTATCCTCAATGTTATCAATATAACATTCAATACAATTTCACAGCATCCAGTGGTCTTTCTGTGTCGTTACTATGGAAACGGTTTGTTTGGCATGTTTTCAAGACTTTGTTTTCAAGAAGATAGATGTTGATTATAATAGTGATAGTGATACCCCATTGGATATATCTGGGGAAGCAAATGCAATAGTATCTACTACGTTACGGGCAAAATACAAGTTAGAAGGTATATGAGAAAACGTATGACCAATTTGGTGAATGGTGCGACAAGAAATATGTAAAAAGGTTTCTGAAACTGTGTTTATATGCTAGTTTGAGGAAAAACCAAAAATTATAAAATGTTTCATAATGGTGGAATATCAATGAAAATAAAAGCAGAACTAATAACTTTCATGAGGAATTTCCACTCACCAAATACGTCAGAATGAACCGTTCACAACACTAGTACGAACTGTCAAGAACATGTCAAACAATAATGACTCAAGAAAATAAGTATTATATACCTACACCAGGTTCTCGTATATGCCTCCTGGAAAACAACTACTTTCCCGGCTAATACCACACCGGACATTGAATTATATCTGACAGACATTTATTCAAGGACATTTATTCAAGATACCTCACAGAGGTTAGTCTTGTAGATGTTTCATCCAGCAGCAGGACTATGCTGAAAAATTCGAATAGATCACCTACAGTTTTGGTGCAGGAATGATCCAACCCAAACAGCTTGGGATTTGAATTTTTCAACGTAGCTTGACTGCACGTATGACTACTTCGTCTAAGACAAATGTTGTTAACTGGTAAAGCCGGATTTTCACCAAACGGGCAAAACCACAACAAAACAGCAATTTTATCGATTTTGACAAAACAGAATCTTGAGTTGTGAAACTAAGAAATATTTTGAAAACTTTGTATCGCAGGCGACTGTTTTTGTCAATAGGCAAATGTCTCATCGACAGGTGGAAATGGTCAGCGACATCAAGAAGCAATATTTTGTTTTGGTGTGTAACTCACCTTGACATTATTACTTTATTTGATGGGTTGATCTATGATGGGTATAAATTTGATGATGTCACTTCTCCATTCATTCCTAGGTCACCAGCTGCCGTAATTGTATCTCCCATAATCTATTCGTCTTCTTAACAATGATCTTATTCAGTATCTTGTTTTTTTAGCTTTCGCTTAAAAGACTCGATTACAAGAAAACCACAGGTCATCATATTGTCTTGAGAAGGCATGATGAAAACTGCTCGTATAGTGGAAATTACAGAAAACATTTCACAACAAAACATGCAAGTCGGACTAATTTTTGTCTGATGGAACTCGAGTTTCAAGTTTGTTTTCGAAACAAAACGAACTTGAGTTTTGAGTTTGTTGTCGAAACTAGAACAAGTTTTTGATATGTCCGGGTGTCCCACATTTTATGTTGAAGGAGATACACAAAAATGTTTCATACAAAAGTTTAAGGAGTTCATGAGGGCTATATTTTGATTTAATTTTCAAATATACAGGGTATTTGATGTAGGTGCTACAGACCAAAATTCCATTTTTTTTAATAAAACGCCCTGTATATCATTACATATTCAGATGCTACGTTAAATTCTGATATCATTTCATGTTCGGTTTTTGAAATTCGGTTACGGCGTTGTTGAGTTATTGCTTAAAATGTAAAGTCTTGAGAACGACTATTATTTTTAAAAATATCTCATACAATTATTCTCTCTGCATCAGATCACATGAAAATTAGTCAAAATTTTGGGTGTTCGAAGTAATGGTTTCAATTTTGAGTTGTGGAATTCAGTCAGGAATCATTTTGAATATGAAACAATTGCGAAATTGAAAGAGGTGTATTCGAAAACAAATCTTTAATTAATAACAATGTAAATAATATAACTTGATAAATCATTTCATAAGAATGGTAGGTACCTAGAAATAAGTCATAAAAATTGTTCAAAGTGATGCCCATTAGATATTATACAGGCTTCGAAACGTCGAATCACTTCTCTCGTACAAGTCGCTCTTATAATATCAGGCGTAATATCACTGCACGCTAGTCGAATTTTCATTTTCAGATCATCCACATTCAAAGGGGGAGTAGTGAAAACAATATCTTTTAAATAACCCCATAGGAAAAAATCAAGCGGTGATAAATCTGGGGAACGAGCCGGCCACCGAATTGGACCCTTATTACCAATCCATCTATTTGGGTACG
>WOGN01002802.1:0-16156 GCA_015342105.1 Leptinotarsa texana
GGAATATTCAATAATCTGTGAAGCATACTATTGAATGAAGCAACTTTATGCTGGTAAGGATGTGTGGAACTATTATGTATGATAATATCTGTGAACGATGCTTTCTGGAAAATTGAAAATTCATGTTTATTGTTATTTTTCGTAATGGTTAAGTCCAGGTAATTTATTGAATTATTTACCTTCGTCTCAGTGATGAAATTTATTGACGGGTGGATGGAATTGACATATTCAATGAACCTGCCTAATTGCCTATCGGTACCAATAAAACATACTAAGATATCATCTAAGTGTCTGTACCAGTACAAATTAGGCAAGTTCATTGAATATACCAATTCCATCCACCCGTCAATAAAATTCACCACCGAGAGGGAGGTAAATAATTCAGTAAATTACCTGGACTCAACCATCACGAAAAATAACAATAATCATGAATTTGCAATTTTCCACAAACCATCGTACACAGACATTATCATACGTAATTCCTCCACACACCCTTACCAGCATAACGTTACTGCATTCAATAGTATGCTTAACAGATTATTGAATATTCCACTGTCTCATAGGGAGTTCCAGAAAGAACTGGAACAAATCGCGGTTAATAACGGTTATAAAGTAGATATTATAAATGCCATTCTTTCCAAAAAAACTTCATAAGCAAGCCATGGACTTGGTGTACCCATATTCAAGACGCGATAACGTCAGTTATAGGACATTGGCATATTTGGGTGAACCAACCAGGAATATTGCCCGTTTTTAAAGAAAGAAGACGTAAACATAGCTTACAGAATTAATAATAATCTAAGTAAATTTATTAAAAACAATAAAGACAAAACTTCGTTGTTGGTTAGATCACGAGTATATAGGCTGACTTGTGGCTCTTGTTCAAAACTGTATATTGGCCAAACAGGAAGAACATTTTCCCAAAGAATTAAAGAGCATAGAAGTAGGTTTGTAAATAAAAAGACCAATTAAACATTTGCAAACCACCTTTTCGCAGAAGGACATAAGTTCAATCATGAATACGATGTGTTACATTCAGAAGAGAAGAGTTTGAAACTCAATTTTCTAGAATTCTTGGAAATCAATAGATTCAGGAATTCAAGTAACTTACTGAATGATCAATCAGAATTAAATAACTCTCCGTTACTGAATATTTTTTCAAATGTGGAAAATGGAACATAAGCTCTGGTTATTTAATTCATTACAAACTTAGGTAAAAAATCAGGCACTTGAAATTCAGGTACTTGAAATTGTAGAATGGGGTATATGTGGCATCGAATGTGTAGAATTAGTTATTAAGACACCCCCGAGGAAGCCATTGTATGGCGAAACACGTGTTGCGTTTTTGTAAAACTGTCTAGTAAAATCACACAATAAAGTGTTTTTACAACACGTTAGTTATGGATTTTCATCAAGTATTACCGATTCCATCATATACCTTCATCGTCATTTTCTGTAAAGGCGAACACAAATAGCACTTGCGATCTAAACTAGTAGTACAAATTCCAATCTCGTAACCATCACGAATCCAGGTCGAAATATAAACTAACTTCACATCAGCAATACGCCAAAATGAAATTACCAACGGATTTAGCTTTTCGCTTCATTGATTGAAATTTCCAGATGTGTTTCCAGCACCGAGAAATTCAGATCGAACTCAAGTCAATCATATGCGGATGCAGGTGATGTGGTTGGAAAATCACTAACATTAATCAATCAACTGTCAGGCCAGCTCTGAATTGTAATGAGAAACAGCTCTGTACTTCACGTTATGCATCGTTTGAAAGAGTAATTTCGAGGCAGAGTACCGGATCGCTGGGATGATGTATTCATTGTTTTTTGTTTCGATAGATGGATTGATGATTGATCCATCACCGAGCGCTGAACGACTCTGAATGAATGTCAGATAACGAGCTATTTTTTATATTCACCAGTAACCAAAAATGTTTCCTAGTTTGCTAATTTTTAATTCTGAAGTATTTTATGGGTATTTCTTTATAGGTTGAAGTAGACATATTATCACTGTTATTAGAAGTTGTCAAACTTGGCACTGTGGATTCTCTCATCGAGAGGTTTGTGTACTGTTTTCGTACTCCCTGATTTCATTTGTGTGTTCGACACAATAAACCACTTTCTGTTATTGGCCACTTACTGTTATTAGCTAGTAATAATTTTGCAGGCTACGTATTAGTCCGGCCAAATTAGACTAAAAAATAAGAGTCAAGGTACATACATTTACAAGATGCAAATGTGAGTAATTGTTCAAATCATAGTTAAAAATAAGATTTTGAAATTTCGAATGCGATGCCTGGAAAAAAAATTATTCGAGATCAAAGGTCAAAAAATGTTTCAATATTTTTTTTTAGAGCCACCGTTTCTGAGATACGACGAGTCAAAAAGCTCGAGCAAAAACTCAAGAAATTGTATGAGATGCATCTGACAGCTCTGAAGTATCAAAAATCATCATTAGACTCGAAGGATTTCATCTTCTCATGTCCTTGAATCAATTGGTCATATTATGAAAGAAGTACTTGCAGAGATCTATGCTGTAAAGTCATTAGAAAAAATGCTAAATGGTCATGCTTTCGCAAGAGCTGTTCGAGCTCATACTTTACTTCAGCTAGCTTTAGCAATTATAATACTGAAAGAAGTTGATCTTAATGATATTATGGAAGCAGATCTAATAATTCATATTGACCATATAAGAGATAACAGTCTTTCATAGAATGATATTGAAAATGATGATGAAGTAACTGGAGCTTTATTTAATAAATTCAATGAAAAGCTCAAAGAAAATGAGGAGCGAGGACCAAATGCAAAATTTGGATTCAATATTTTCAAATGGTTTCAGTCGTTAAATAATTTTCGAGAGATGAGCGTATGGGAAATAAGAAATGCTTTCTTATTTTCACGCTTTTGGACATTTTCCTTATGCTAAGTCTGTACACCTTTACTTACAGGATATGCAACAATTACAAAATTTAATAGATCCCGAAGTGTTCGAAAATGTAGTGAAGGTTTTTTTACTGTCAGATGGTCAGACAAATTAAGTTATGGAACTTCAACGGACATGGTTATCGATCAGTCTATGATGAAAGCTATGTAGACCGATGGAGGTATTACTCGAGGGAGAAGTACGAAAGAGAGTATTATAAGTAAATGGGTTTATAGTATGCCTGCAATGAATACAGTGTGTGAAAAATTAGAATATCTCGCTAATGTTAGGATGGATACGACCGAGCAGCATGTTGTAGCGAGTCACTCAAGAGTAGATCTAAAAACTTTTAGAGTGGTTCTCAATAGATGACCGTTTTGCAGAGGTGAATAAAATTATATCTTTTGCAAGTGGTGTCATTGGTGATGATAAAATGAACTGTTATAAAGCTCGTGAAGTTGGACTTGCGTCTATGGCGAAAATAACAGGAATAACATTCAATGATATTGAATTTAAACGCGCAGATGAAGTTGCTCGTCTTTTAGCGATGAGTAGTACAATAAAAGTTCACGAAGAAAAAGTACCTGTTGACCCTGTATTATTGATCCAGCGCATGAGTATTACTGCAGCATTTTAAGATGAAATTGAGAAAGCAAGTCTGAAGTAGTCCACATGGACAAACTGAATCCTTACATGTGTCGTGATGTTCCCTCTTGGAATGTTGTTCGAGGCGAACAATCTCAGCGGAGTTGTTAATCCTGTCGTAAAGAAAATATCGCCAGTCGCCACTGTTAGCCATATACCAGTTGTGACGTGGCTGTAAGCGCGTCCAGTTCTACGAACTATTTGCAAATGTTCGTTGCCGTTCTAGATGTGGCGAGAATAATGCCACCGGCTTCCATAGAATTCCGAGGAATTTGGCCTTCGATTGCCAAATATAAACACGATCCACTTGCCTATTGAGACAGTCACGTGAAAATGACAGTGCGGTACACGAAGCGATCTAGTAAGGCGATAGACATTTGAATAATCTTTGAAATTTTAGTTACAGTGTTGTGTTGTATTAAAAGTGAAATAAAGTAGGGTTTGATTATTGTTCATAGTCAATTATTGATAAACCCATGGGGAAAAACGTAACAATAACTTAATTGCAAAAAGACTACCACTCAAATTGAACCCGGTTCTTCTGAAATATGCTAGTGTCACTTTTTTGTAGTTGTGAAATAACACTTTGAATTTTCATTTGTTCACAAGAATCATGTCATATTTCATGTTTAGCAGAAGATCAAGATTATGAATATATGGTATTCGTAGACGTAAATGAATATCTCACAAACTAATCAAAGCATATTTGCTGATTATGGATAGACAAAGATAGTTACAGGACGAGTGCTTTTTTCATAAACTTATCTCAACCAACCAACCACATTACGTTATTGTAAATTATCATTCGGTATAGATGACAATATAATACTAAATATATGTGTAGAGGAATTCCAACACCTCCAAAATTTAGCACGGAACAATTCAACCGTTCACTTTCTTGTTGAATATACAAATGAATATTTTCCCAGTACGTGAAAGAACTGATAATGAACTAGTAAAAAATGAAGTTTAATAAATATATCTTCATTCATAATTATCATCTCATTCGAAGACACAGTAATACCACAATAAACCCAAAATCACTATCGAAGAGTATATATAGAAAATAAGAGGCAATAAACATCAATGAAATCTGGCTACCTGCTCTCAATTGTACGCAAATGAGGTCAGGTGATTCAACTGAGAGAAACCAAGCCATGCCCACCTACGATAATATAAAACCCGAGTCGAATTCCAGCATTGTAATTTCTGCATTCGGAACAATGGGAACAACAACTCGAACACCTCGACCGTTATCTCATCGCCTTTGATAATGTCTACTCAAGCACCTTGACCGTTATCTCATCGCTTTTGATAATGTCCAACGCAGTAGTAGACGAAACTCCACACATAAAAACTTGTAGACTACGGGCAAAAAATCTGAAAAATAGCTTTGACATAGGTATCTCCGGCCGTGAAAGTTAACATCCTTTGAACAATTGTATATGTTTCTGCTAATGTTTTATTTTGTAGAAATAAAGATTATTATTATCATCACTGTCATTCTCAAGTATTTATGTGTGAGTTTTCTGTATCCTATTCGAGCTTCAGTTGTTCTCTCCCAATCCGGAATCTCATGGTCCTACCGTCTGTTTGAATTCGTATACTGTATTTACGATTTTTCTGATTTTTTTAAGGACAAAACACACGCACTAAAGAAAAATTTCCAAGGCGCTGTCAGCGCGGATTCAATCTCCAGCAAATCGCTGGAAGAGAGACAAATCTCCAACCTTTCTTCGATGTTCCAGGCTATGAAGGTTGCACGTGATGTTCGCGGATGGCTCTTTTCCGGATGGAAACCAGTAACTTCAGGGCATGTTTGGGGGCGGAGGTCCATACACGAGAACAATACTCCAAAGAAGGTCTGATTTGAGCTTTATAAAGCATAAAAAGTTGCTGAGTTGTGTACAGTTTTCTAGTTCGGAACAGTGTTCCAAGCTTTTGAGAAGCAGCCTTTGCAATTCCAGCAACATGATTGTGCCAAAACATATTGGTGTCCATTTTAACCCCCAACAAACTTATCTGATGTCCTGGAATCTAAATAGAATAACGAGACTAGTGGGCTATCGTCAGCAAAGCAATATATTGGATTCTTGTTTTTTTCCAATAATTCGTTGATATACGATGAAGAGAGGATTGGAGACAATATAGATCACTGGGGAACACCAACATTGATGGTAAAAGTATTCGAGAGATATCCACCGACGGCCACTTGCAGGAAACATTCTATCAGGAAACTGGAAAACCATGCACAGAAATGATCCGACAAGCTATAGCATCGAAGTTTGGCCAGCAAACCCTCATGCCAAACACGATCAAAAGCCTTGGAAATATCCAAGCACAACAGCTCTTGATTCTCTATGTTTCTCGATTGCGTTATTCCAAATATGGGTGATATACGATAGAAGGTCGACAGTTGATCTTTATTTCCGAAATAGATATCGATGATCGTTCATGGTGTTGCAGCCTTTCAAATATTTGAGGATATGGTGGTTTACGACTTTCTCACCGATAGTGAAGCGACTGCTCTATACTTATTTGGAAGATTTTTCTTGCCCTTTTTGGGAATAGGCTAAACGCTATTTATGCAACTCGAGGCTGATTCATAAGTAGATACTAGAAGGACCAAATCAGTGCAACGCACTTATTCAACATCTGCAAATCATAAACTTCTTTTTTAATCATTTTGCGAATTTGATAATACAGATTTTCTGGCGCAATTGTAAAGTGATCAGTGAGTCAGAGATTATAAAGAATCTCCATTACTAATTTGATGATTGTCACTGATACATCTTAAGTGGAATCTGTACATATTGATACCTTGTACTGACTATTTGCAGTTCTGGATAATGATGTCTTTATTTGTGTCATTTTTATCAATGTGGAAAGTCATACAACTCTACAGACAGAGATGACTTCTGAGTGACATACAAAAATATATGCTCTAGGACAAAGAGGTGAAGTAAAACTACTTAGAATAGTACTCGAAAAAGTATACATCAACTGAACTGGATTGAAAACTCCATTTCATTTCTGTAAACTGATCCAGTATGACGCTGACGTCTAAATTCAAACCACAATATAGACTGTTATATTTCGATAATTGTACTATGAATAGATTTACTACCACTTTGATAGTCTCAGTGCGGAATTGTTCATGAAGAATCGATTAGTTAATAGTGATGGTGAAATAGTGCAAGAGTATTAAAATAGAAATTTGCAATGCGACGCGTCAAGAATACATGTTTCTATAATATGTACATTAATTAATTACTGAGAATAATATGCGGTGATAAAGGAATGTAAGCTTTCACGGCTGGCGTCAATGTTTTGGTTGGTTTTAAAGTTTTTTCGTGGTCTTATTGGTTACAATCTCCAACCGTTTGAACTGCAACAGGGGCATTCATCTTCGGTGGTGTTATCAAAGTACTCTATTTGACGTATTGAGCAGTAAACAGTGAGGATATTATTTTCAATAAAGTAGGGTTTGCAAGGATATGTGCGTTTAATTCCAAAAATCAGGCGTATTATTCTCTCTTCTGATCTCAGCAGTCTTTGAGATGATACTGCATTACTCCAGAGAACTATATTATAGGAGATATAGGAATATATGTGGGCATAGTAAATATTGATAAACTGAAACTTATTGAAGATGTTCTTCTTCTGCAGAATGGCATAATACCCACTATTTACTTTCTTGCTGATATGATCGATACAATTTCTGAACTCTGGCAAATCACTGATGAACTTAAGGAAAATCAATTGACCCAGTATAGATCCTTGGATGAAACATGGATCCATCACGTCTCTCCGGAATCAAAACGATCGTCATCTGTGTGGAGAGCAACTGGTCAACCTCGTCCAAAGTGCCCGAAAGCACAACAGTCGGCTGGAAAGATCCACCGTATTCTTGAAGACTGGCAATAAACAAATCTAAAGAAATGAACTTTTAACGTTCAAGCTAGTCTCGAATATAGCTACAGTAGGTTGAATGGACTGATGCCTATCAGAGAACAACTACTTCCTTGGCTAATACCACAAAGGGCGTTGGATTATATTCGACAGGCCCACAGGCCGACATACCCAAGCATGGCCCACTGGCTAATCAAGAAATTGTTCTTCCTTATTCCGAGGAATCGAGCAAATTTCGTATATGCAGTTGGTTAGTAGCTCATCCACTAAATGGAGTGTCATTTTGTTGTTTGCTTCAACTTGGAAGAGAAATGAAATACTCTGATAAAAGAATATGAAAACTCGGAGTTGTCTTTGGCCACAGACCATGAGGAATGTATGATGTCATTCTTTCATCGCCAGCGGAATGCATTTTGAATATTGTCAAGACGGAATTGGGACAAGAGAGTATATTGCTGTATATGAACTGCATTATTGCACCTACGAGATATAAACAGTCAAACAGAATACAACTCGTTTATAACATGAATCCTCTTTGGCTGTGTTCAACCATCTGTAAACAATCAAGCTAACCTCGCTTTATTTTTGGTTTTCTTAGAAGGGTTCGGTTTTGAAAAATTCCGTTAAAATCTGTTTTTCCCCTATTAAGCTATTGTCTCTTAAAAACGAAAACCGTAGTAAGTTGAAACTTGTGTAAGTATTATTATTATTACCGTAACTAACCTTTTAACTTACGATTCCTAGCACGGGTTGGACAGTAAGTGGTAAAAATTGATTGTTCGGCCGAAGGGCTCGAACGAACGTTCCACATAGGGTCGACTGAATGAAGAGAACGTACCACTATCGTTCACCCAACTAACTATTGTGTCGATTGGGGTGATTTCATGATGTTTCTATATGTATTTCAAAGAGTCTTGCTAGTGAAGCTGAATTTTTTGTTGATGACATTGATAAATATCCCTGATAATTTAACTGGGAGTCGACCATCGCTTGTGAAAGCCTCGAAGGTTTTTTATGGCTATTGTCTCAACTAAATTAGATGGGCTAATATTAGATACCTGAGATTTTGGGCTTTCGTATCGATCGAATCTGATTTCCATGTCTTCAATTCCATTTTCTCGTTTAGATACCTTCTTCGAAAAATCGAAAAAATTACATTTCTAATAGTAAAACTGATATTTTGTGAATTTTCTTTTTGGGTGTATTCCAAACTCTCAAATCTTATGTTGCTCAGAGTTGGTAAACATTCAGGAAAGATAAAGAATATTCTCATTTTTGGTTCCGCGATTAGGAGTTACTTCACTGTAATACTAACGAAATTAACAAGTTCATTGCGTTGATGATTTCTGAAGTTCTGCCGATTCTCATATTACCAGATCTATATATCCGGTACATAGGTTTCCATTGTGACGGTACCAGACATTTATGTCCGGTAAACACCCCTACATATAATGATCTTCAGTCACCACGTTTCTTGAATATATTCAAATCAATATTTCTATTTTGACAAAAGATTGAATGACAGTGACATTCAGAATTACCTCAAGTATGCAAAAATAATGTTTTTTTATCGGTAAACTGCTCGATTGAAAAGAAATCAAATGAAAAATTATGCAAACGCAAGTGCTACTAATTATATATTCGGTTGAAACAGTTGAGGCATGGGGCTGTTTTTTTTTACAATTATCACAGTATGTGTTTACGTCAGTGACTTTTTTGTCAGCTTCTTTGATTTTCATCGTTCCCCTCAATATTTTATAACATTCAACGCAGTTTCTTCGTCGTTTCTTTCCTGGGCCTACTTCTTTTTTGAGTGAGTGTCTCCTTTTTGGAAGATTATCAGCCTCAGTTAACAGGGCGACTTCCTCATTCGATAATTGGAGGGCCAACTTTTCACGAAATGATAATAGCGATACTTTTTTGTCCTGTTTCATCTGATTATAAACAATCCAAGCATTGACTATAGCACAACCAAATATCAATTCAAAAGCCTCTTTACGATGCCACTTGAGCCCTTTTCGTAAAGAACTATAGTAGGCTGACATTTGATCACTATAGTCTACCCCCTTCTTTGCATTATTATAATCAAGGGCAACTTTCGGTTTCAAAATATGTCTTCCAGGTTCACCCCTTTTTGTGGGTCTGGTGTTTTTACCTGTATTACATAACCCAATTGAATGTTCAGGTTTCCTTGTTATCATTAGAACAGATCTCTTGTCCTTCCACTGTATTATTTTAATACCACTGCGGTTTTCTAGGCCACCTATCTCACCTTTCTTCAATTTTTTTGTAGTTATTTCTTTCGGTAAACCTCTTCTGTTTGGTCTTAGTGTTCCACAGTAAAGAGTTCTTTTGTCTAGTAATCCTTTGACGAGAGGAATTCCTGAATGAAAGTTGTCTGCATATATTCTTCCTGCATCCAATAATCCAGAACTTAGTTTCTTAACCACTTTGTTTGAATGACCCTTACTATCTACAGTATCCTCTTGGCCACAATACACTCTGATATTGTAACTGTACATATTTTATATAGTTTCACTTCATACTTGTGTCTTTTATTTTTTATATACTGTCTCATCCCAAGACGACCACGCCAAGGTACCATGCTTTCATCGATCACAACATTTCTTCCCGGAGTCATTACTGTCCGAAATCTCTGGTTGACCATATGCAAAATAGGTCTTATTCGGTACAACCTATCCCCACTTTCTCACAGACCATCATTGTTATTGAAATGTAAATAGCGAAGAAGTAACAAAAATCTGTCTCTGGGCATTATGAGCGAAATGAACTGGTTATGGTATAATGGTATAATGTTAAAAGTATTTTGTCTTGACTTCACCGTTTTGACATGAGAGTTCTCTTGTTCGGCATATCTATTGGTCTCTCCAACTATCAACTCTAGGATATCATCAGTAATGAACGATCTAAACACATGTAATGGAGTCAAACTATTTTCATTTCTGATGTTTATTGTACAGTCAACGGCATGCTCAACAATGTCTACATTTTGAGCTGTCCTGAGTGAAGACCATACATCTTCTATCCCTAATGATGAATATTATGAATTAGAAAGACTTATAATATGAACCAAATGTTGAACATACCGTCATCATCCCCATCCATTGAACCATCACTATCATTGTCTTGTTGTTTCTCTGGTGATATTAATTCAATATCAGTATCAGAAAGGTTCTCACAAGGCTCATAATCTGGATCATCTTCTGAAGAATTTGCAAACGGATCAATTTCGGAATCTGTATCACTATGGATAACATCCTCGTAGTTGGAATTTTCAACTAGAGAAGGGCCAGGAGCACACTCGTGATTTTCAGCAACTTCTGGTATTACTGTTTCCGATAAAAATTCATCAGTCAGCACTTCAGGTTCTATATTCTCATTACTCATCACTTTCAATGTACTTGAATGGTGTTCAATAGCTAACTGTAGAATTTTTTTAGCCCTAGTTGTCATGTTTTTTCAATATGAAAGAGTGAAACATGAAAGTTTCGGAAAGATAACCTCAAAAAGATTACCAGACACACAAGTCTGGTAAATCCCAGAACGGAATAAAAATCAAAAAAAATAAATCAAAAAGTGAATCAGGCAATTCTAAAAATCGCCACAATAACATAGGTATCTATATCACCGCTCTATCTTCATGCGTTACTTCTTTATCGACGTCGAAGGAAAGGGAAAATTTCAATTTCTGGTACCGCTACAACGGGAATATGCTTACCAGATACATGTAACTGGTATCGCAGTGAAGGTGTTGAATAAATTGATGGATGTAGCCGTCACTACGTGGTAGAAAATCATGATGAAGAAAAGAGAATTGAAACTTTCTATGTTGAAAGTTTCAATTATCTTTCTTTCATAACGACGTTCACATCAACCATTAATCATAGTCAGTGCTAAATAAAAAAGGAGAATAAAAGGCACTATCTAACGTCTTCTCTCACCCAAAGCCAACACTGCAGTTGTTTATTTAGTTAATCGACTAAAAAAAAACTCTAAACGAGATTTCACCGAGAGAAGGAAACAATACTGGCATAATTTTAGCCATAAAAAACTCATTAAAACGCCATTCCCTCAAAGGCTCATGAAATGTCACGATTTTATTACTCGCACGGATGATATCGCTCGAGGAAATGGAAAAGATTCTCTTGGGAGTTGTAATGGAGTACAGACGAGAGTTTCTGAGAGGCATATCCACGCCGGTGTACCGTGACGTTCATGGCTGAATAGAATATCAAATGAATGATGAGATGGGAATCAATCACAGCACATGATGATTGGAAGTACCTTCAGAAGAAGGGGGTCTATAGAAAACTGATAAAGAAACAGAGAAATACCTATTGCAAAGGGGTCTTGAATCTGATCGGAAGTCAGCTATTGGCAAAAAACACCTGAAGTACAGAAAGTGGATATTTGCAGCAGTTTGCTGATTGAAAAACTTTTCTAGTTTTCTGAAGGTCAGTCTTTTGCTAGGTTGCTTATCTGTTAGTATTTCTGTTCTGCTGAGGGAAACTGTTTTCAAAATATATTTCCAATCGTATTCAATAAAAAAGTGGACAAAAACAATAGCATTTTTCATTCATGACAATTCATGTGGTTCATGTGACATTGATATATCTCCATTATCTATTATAATAAATTGTATTATGACATTTACTTACAATATGTAACTTTATTTTTTCTTTTGTAGAATCTAATGCTTCTAACACACACATATGTAAATATACATTTCTATCACATTTAAAACATTTTTTTTATATTTACATTTATCCAGTTTAAACAATTCCTGTTATTGGGTGTACTCATACCTGTTCGAAATAAAGAACTATCTATCTATGACAATTTGAGGATTCAAGATGACTGATATTATATAAAATAATTTGAGATCCCAGAAAGAACTAAAAAAAATAAGAATTAAAAATGAATAGCTGAAAATAACAATTATATTAGGCAAAAAACCTGGAGTGAAATGATAGTGAAATAAAATACACGAAAAAGTAGAACAATTGAACAAAAAATTAAAATAAAATATAAAAAATTAAGACATTCCAAGTCAAATTACTTCACGATGATTCGATTGTTGGTATCCCGAATCGTCTTCGGGTGATGACTGGACTAATTCCTTCAAAAGATTATGATTTATGGGTCATTGGAGTACTTTCACTTAACTCCACTTTCCTTTTTTCGCTTCACCGGTTTAGTGGGAGAGGACTGTTTGGCGGGAGTTGGCCATTTTTGGCTTGATTATGAGTTTCCATATGTTGAATTTCTCTACGGTAGCCTGGCTGAATACATAAATAGACAACATATATGCGGCTTTTTTGAACTTCCTCCTGAACCACTGTTTCTCTCTGTGCATGATCTCAGCTTGGGAACACTCGATATTATGTTGATTGGTCCAAACATGCTCTGCTATTCCTGATTAGCTGGTTTCCCCTCGCTGTGTGTATTTCTTGAGCTCGGCAATGTGAACATTCAATGGCCTCTTAGTTTCATCAATATAGGATTTTGTGCACTCACAGGGTGAATGAAATTCTTGGAATCGCAGTCCGCGTTTGGTGGCCTGGTTTTCGTGAGGCTGCTACGGATAGTGTTTCCGGATCTGAAGCAGGTTCTGAAGTTGTACTTGGATCCAATTCTTCCTATCCTTTCTGATAATCCTTTGATGTAAGAAAGTGCAAGCATTGGTTGTGACGGCTGTTCTTCCTTGTGAGGCTCCTGCTGTCTTTTAGCCATTGTGAAATTGATGGAAGGTCTTAAGCTGTTGATGTGTTTCAGGAAGGCGTCTAGTTCAGTATTCCCATGGTTCCATATTATGAAGGTGTCATCAATGTACCTCAACCAGACACGAACTTTCTTCTATAGGTAAATTCGTTCTATCTTCCAGGTTCCCGTCTTCGGATAGCTTCCTCTGTATGATTTGGACTGCTTCTTCGATCGGAACGTTGGTGTGAAGGCTTTCCACGTCGAAACTGATTAGTTGATCTTTCAGTTGCCCCTAGTAGTTTGACAAAATGCCTTGAATTCTACAAAAAAGAAGATGTTTTTCCTTGTAATGGTTAAATAATGGGTAGTAAAAATCTAGAAAAGTTTTGAGTAGCCGAATCTCTGGAACTGATGATCGGTCTGTGCGGAACGTCCTTCTTGTGGATTTTGGGTAGTCCATACAAGTGAGTAGTGCGGTTTTAGCGATGATCTCTCTTTTTCCAAAAAATAGACTTGGTGTTTTCTCAAAATCTGGTAAAACTTCCTTTCAATTTATGCAGTAGGGATCCGTACGATCTACGTGTATTGTCCCTTCCTGAAGAACCTTTTCGACCTTCTGTTCGTAGAGAACAGTATCCATCATCATAGTAGCGTTTCCTTTATCTGCAAGTAGAATCTTGATGGTGTTCTCCCTGAGTAAGCCGTTCAGAGCTCTAGTAGTTTCATATACAATGAATAATCGGCGCCAAAACTAATATTTACTGCGCCTATACTGTGCCAACAGAGCTTTGGAAATGTTGATTCGAACACGTTTCTGGTCTAACGTGAGCAAACGCGGCATCGAATGCGCGGACAGCTTTCTTATGCCTGAAAGTTGATTTCATATGAGACAAATTCATTCTTTTGAGATGCTCATGACCTCCGCTACTCCTCCCAATTCAATTCGGTGGTCATCTAGCACCATTTGGTGAACTTTGGCGATGTTTTCGTTGCTAGTTGCAATTTTTTGATGTCCCAAACGTCCATCGTTTTCCAAGCTCTTACGGCCCCGATTAATTAGGCTATCCAAAATTTCACTGTCGTGAATGATGGTGTGAAGTGTCCATATACAGAATCCAACACATCTTTGATTTACGTTGGCGTATTTCCTTTAAAAAACAACTATTTAATGACAACTCGATACTCAATTTTGTCCATTTTCATAAAAACACATAAACTCACTCAAACAACTGTAGCATGACAATTGCACGTCCAAAATGGCTGAAACTTTTATGAGTAACTGTCAACAGATGAACAGCGAAATTCACTAGCTTTTATTTATGAATGCTGCTATTTTTATGTTAAGGTCGGGAATCAAGCTGGATGATACTCGTAAATTCATTCGGGAAGATGGTTTTGGTGAATACATTCAACACAATCTCCCTTCTTCAAATTGAGAGTTCATGAGAGGTGCTGTTCGAGATGTAGGAGATACATGCCTAGCTGTCGCTTACCACATAACTTTTCTTTCATAAACTACACCTCACGATTTGATCTCCACAAATTTTATTTTAAAAATATATCACTACATGTTTTGCTAACACAGTAGGCTCATCAACAGTTATTTGAATACTGAAAGTTGCTTCTTACACTAATATTTATATACAAGAGGTGCCCGTGATTGAGGCTACCTCCAACAAAAGACCTAAACCTCTACCTGTGGTACCTCTTCAATTATGATCACCTGAAACATATTACCTCACTTCTACATCAATGATAATTCTTCCTCGGTTTTTCTAAGAAAACAAGTTCAATAATGGAGATAATGGTAATGGTGATCTATTCAAATCCAGTTGCTCATTCATTAGAATTATGTTCATTAATTTCCATTGCTTCCAAATGATTCAGTTTCAATCCTTTGTGTGTAAAATTTTGAACTCTTCGTTAAAGATATGATTTTTTTCTATGTTGAAATTGTTTTCTTATTTAGATAGCTGATATGAGGTTCCTGGATTCGATTCAGGAATGTTCTGCCAATTTGACCAATATATATCTTAGGACATGTGCCACACTTTAATTTATATACTCTTGATTTCTAAAATTCGGATGTATTTTCTTTATTATTTTCAACTAACTTTCCCAGCGTATTACTATATGCAATTTCAATATCTCTTTTCCTCAAAAATGAAGCCACTTTTTCCGTCGTTTGTCTAAAATACGTTAAAGCTCTATCTTATCAATATCAATTATCTAAATTATCAATAGGAAAAACGTATCGAATCGCTTTGCGCAGACTTTTTTATAAAGTATTTTGTATGGGTTTAAAGCCGAATTAATGGCTTTAAACCCATTGTTTACTGCAATTCGCTTGATGATATTAAGTTCTTTATTGAAATCATCTATTGAAAGAGGAACATTGACTAATCTGTGAATCATGCTATTATAAGCTGCTATTTTGTGATGATAATGATGGTTTTCTGTCCATATAGGACGATTTGTGATAAATTGAAAAATAATGTTTGTTAAGTAATGTTGTTAAGTCAAAAAAATTGATTGAGTTGTCTGTTTCTACTTCAGTAATGAATTTATTGTTATCGTGAATTCTGTTTGTATCTAATTGTATCTTAGTACCTGTAAAACATACCAAAACGTCATCCACCTATCTATGACAATACAAAAAATTGTTTAAAAATCGACTTCTCTAGGTTATCCATGAAAATTTCCGCAGTGAGAGGCCTAATAGATTTCCCGTAATCAAACCTTTTGAGGAGTAATAAATATTGTTGTTGAATTGCAAATAATTTTGTTTGAGACATAACGACACACTGGGTTGACACTATTTTTACCTAATAATTTCATTAGTAAGGTAATAGTATCATCAGAATCTATGCTGGGAAAAAGATTCTGCACATCGAAGGATAGTAATTTTGCGTTGTCTGGTAGAGGTATTTTCTCTATTTT
>WOGN01002803.1:0-16156 GCA_015342105.1 Leptinotarsa texana
AGAGACTCCAGGAATATTTGAGCGAATACGTGGCTCAATGCGCCGACGTCTAGACGCATGCGTAATGTCTGAAGGTAGACATATTGAACATTTACTAAGATTTCTAGATGTTGTGTGTTTTGTTATCAATAAATTAGTTTTGTTTACTACCCTTTGATCGTTTAATGCAGGTACTAACTACAAAATAACAATAAATCCAGTTCGCATTTATGACGCTGTATCTGTGTAGTTGTTCGTAAAATAATTTTTTGCTGCGAACTGGTTTATTTTGGGCAAAAAACCCAAGAGACATTACAAAAAGTTACATTGGAAATACATTTCAGGGGTTGCGTTTTCCACCCCTTACAACCATGGGGTAAACTAAATAAATTACTGTCTAAATGTCTTTTTGCTAGAGCAAAACGTCAGGTTAATTTCTCTATAAGAACGATCCTATCTTTTTCTCGATGAGGAATCACCTCCTTAAATGTTTCACACTTATTCTTTTACACTCTGTATAGCAGAGTAATATATCATGAGTAATTTGAAATATGAATTAACTCAAAGTTGTTGTTTGATATCAGTTTCCAATCTGTAACTTTGAATATCTTTCTTCAACATTATCAAGTACGGTCAATTTCCAAAGATAAGCATTTTTCTCCAAAAAATATTTAAAAACTTAATCGAAAGCTTTGACATAAATATTTCTGATACCTGATTAAGCTTCCTTTTTCTTAATAGGCAAAAATTATTGAATGAACTAAGCTACTGAAAAATAACACATTTTATCGAGAGAAGTAGAGTGAATGGATTTTTATTTTAGTCAGTGTGATATTACCTAAAATTAGGTATAGTCGAGATATTCATCAGTGGAATAACAGTACAATTAGAAAATTTTCAGAGACACAGAAATACAACATGCGATTGTGAGTAAAATAACTATCGTCTTTTTTTCAGTGCCATATAAAAGCTTTTGGTGCCACGTTTCTGGAAAGGAAGTTGATAAATGATAAAAACCAGCATTTGCAGCGTTTTCTACATACACCCCCGCTCGCTGTAATCAAGTCCTGGGTATACGGAAATATAGATCACAAGTCAAGTGGGTAGAATGATAAGCAAAAGTCTGTTTTGTGTTAGTCTGGTGGGATTTGGAGAAGAACGAGTTATGTTTCACATCGGCCTTATATGCAACATTACAGACGAAAATAATGGAGCTGAAACAATTTGAGCTTCTGATAGAGGGCTGGAAAAGACACTTTAGATGCGTACGAATTTCATGGTATTTTTTTCAATTCTGAAATCAATAACAATATTGGAGAATGTATTTGAATATCTCGTGTCATACTACAAAGTTATAAATTCGTTAGTATTATTTTCGAAAACTTTCAATTGAGTTAGGTAGTTTGTTGTGCTAGAATTTCACACAATCAGTATGAACATAGTTGCAAGAAATTATATGCTCATCAATATCTTTGACTTCCAGAATGAATCGTAAAGAATAATTCTTTTCTTTTTTGCCTTAATAAAGGAAGAATAAGAACAACTAACTGTTGAAAATCAAGTTCTGTGGCAGAATTCTAGGAAAAAAAAGAAAAAAAGGAAGAAATGTATTTCATAAACATTAGAAAATTGAGATGAAATGCGACAAAAAGAATACATAAATGGATGATTTCAATACTGCCCAATAATATGAATATGGTAAATGGTTCAGGTTGAAGTACTGAAGTACTATATAACAAATTAATTATTGATGTTTGGATGTTTCTGGGTTGTTAATGAAAAAAGCGTAATTAGCTCAATTTGATTGTTGAATCATGGTCAATCCTAGGTTGAAAACAGTAGGATTGTGGAAAATTTTAGTTCAGTTTTGATGAAGAAGAAGTGAAGAACCAAAAATAAATACTTTTGTATGTGCTAGAACTTATTTTCGTTCGTCTTTCAAAGACAGAAAGAAAGCAATGCATTTCAAAATAAACTATTCTCAAAGATTTGTAGATCATGCAAAGAAATAACTATCAGACACAAACTAGAACAAAAAGTACTCTTGAAACAACTACTTCTATATAAACATTGAACTGCACGAAATAATTTTTTTCCGAAACAATTACATTTTGTTTTTTTTTTGTTTGAAAGATCATGAAAAAAATGTAATGATTGATATTCAGGATGTCAATTTTAACGATACATTCTGCACATTATTTGCAAACATTTTCAAAGGAAGACAGATTCGTGCAAAATTTCAGTCCAGTAGGCACGATATTGACCAAAGTGAAAATATTTGAAAGTTCCGCCTTTTGAATTGTTTATTGCTTATAGCGGGTTTTTCATTAAGCTCTTCCTAACTCAAGCTAATTCAACATACATTCGGTGACTATGCATCACGGAATGTTTCTGAGGAAAAAAACAAAATGGCGGCTCCACAATGGCGGACAAGATTTGCAATTATGCTCGGATTTGATTCAAAATTGATAAGTGGTGATTTTCAAGGTCGGAAATTAAGATTTATTTGTCATTACATATTTCATATGCCATCTTGGAACTACCATATTGGTTTTTTGCATTGACAAACAAATCATAATTTTTGACCCAGAAAACCACCACTTGAAAGTTTTCAATCAAATCAGACCACAATTGCAAATCTTTCCTGCCATTGTGGAACCGCCATTTTGATTTTTGCTTAGAAACATTCCATAATGCATTGTCACAGAATTCATGTGAAATTAGCTTGCAAATGAAGTATCATAATTTAAAATACGGAGGAGAGCGCTAAAATAGAAATTTAGGTAGCGAAAATTGACATGGCCGAATTCCTTATGAAATTACCTTTTTAATGTGTTCCACTTAATTCGTTCCCTATTCAAATTGTTTCGGTGATACTAACCGAGGGGTGAAGGGAGAGGTATGAAAGTTGAGGTTATGATAACCACGCTGGATTACAAATCAACGTGTTTTTGCATTTTTTTCAGAAAACATGTGTTTTGAAGATATTCGATCTGTTTCGCTTTCGATGCCCCACCCTGTATATGCATTATTAAATTGCCTGTGACATACTGAATTGCATGCTATAACACGTATATTCTTTTAAAGAAATTCTCTTGGGACATCACTTGAATATGTGTTGTTTGTTCCATGTCTCGTAACTGAAATGACATATAATTACGCGACGTGTGCTTCAAGTGGTTGGGGTTGGAAGAACAAGGTCTCGAGTGGCTACTGGTCTGCCTTTACGGTGTCTATGGTATGTGGTTTTGTTCACGTAAAATTTGCTGATCACTGACTGAGAAATGGATGATCAATTTATGACATAAATAATAATGCAGAAGGGGTTTTTATTTTTTATTATTCGTTTCTTGAAAATTCTAAAATTAAATTTGAAATTTCAAGATCAAAGTCGAAATTTCGACGTAAATCTGAATAATTTTCAAGAAAAGAATAGTAAAAATATGTGGCCCTTCTGCCCTTTAGTTGTACCTTCCCCCCACTTCAACGAGACAGATTAGCCAGTCAACAAGACAGTCACCAGTCAAGTGGCGCGCTTTCTTTAACCTGATAATGAGCGAGCAGGAAGCACACGTCATTGGGAATTAAAAAAATATCGGAGAATTGAACGCTGGTCATCGGCGTGGTAGGCTTTGTCCATCAACGATTAATTATTTTACGTCTCCCTCTGAAAAAAATCAACTCGAAAACTTCAGAAAATCTCGTTTTTATTTTTTGACGTAATGGTTTGGACCACACTGTATAACAACACTTAGTTGATATGTATTCATAAATCCGCCCTTGACCTAGCAAAACATGAGAAAAGCGCGGACTCTAAAAGTGAAAACCAGTGTACTCCACCAGGTTGTTGCAATTAAATTATTATTTTTTAAAATTGCATCACAAAAAAAGAAACAATAGTTCGTTCATTATTGTCTGAGAGTAAAAGAATTTCAAGAATGCAAACATGTCGCTACATGAAAGAAAGCAACATAGTCGTCCCAAGCAAATAGCACTGCAATTCACCCACAAAATCATTGAGATATGTCTACCATCTATATCCCTTGAGGACGCCGCTAACGAGCCATTAAAATAGGGATATGTGACAAAGAACGCGACAACACTGACAAAGAATGCGAAAATACCGCCAAAAAAACCGCTCGATGTTTTTTCTGATATTACGTTTAAGATAATATTAATAGACGTCGGACTCAGGTTATTAATATAAATTTGCCATTGATCTATTCTGTATGATGGGAAGATAATTAAAATATGGTGAAAACTACTTTTGTTTAAATATTTTATTTTGGGAAGGACAATTTATATTCGAAATAGTTTTTTATTATTTATGGAGGAGTTTCCCTTCAAAACTGTCTAATTTAGTCGACTCCATACTCGTGAGAAATTGTTATTGATAGCTGGAATTCATTTTCACGAGCACTGGCCACATTTATTGCTCCTTGCATAGTATTTGTACAATAATTATATAAGAAAGTCATGTTTCATATGTGGTTTGCTGTTATTCCAAAAGTGGGTTTGTATTTCTGAAAAGCAGTTTTCTGAAAACTGGCTGAGAAATAGAAAATAACGCCAAGATTGCTCGTAATATCCAAGTTTTATTGAATAACTCACTCGGTAGCATTTTGGCACATTAACAATTGTATTACCTACGAAGATGACAAAAAAATGTAAACCTAAACTTGGATATACTTTGGAACGGGTTGAATAAAAATCATGAAGCGTATCCATTGTAACCAAATTAGGTTTGAAATGATTTTTAGAATATGAAAACGTACCTTCTTCTGAGTTTGGATCTGTAGTCCAATACTCATCGGCATCGAAGTGGATTTCCACACTAGTTTTGAGTCCCGTTGGAAAAAAAGCATGGGCCAATATTGTCCCCCTTCCATCAAATGGAAAATTGTCACGGTGGTCCCCTCTGAAAAAGAAACCTTCGATTAAGCTATTCCCAGTAATAATACAAAGCAAAAGAAAAAACTGTCTGTCGTCTAAAAACACGCCCGAAGAAGCCATTATATGGCGAAACACGTGTTGCGTTATTGTAAAATCGTTTAGTGAAAGTCTCAAATGAACTGTTTTGTAAATACGTTAGATCAAATAAGTAAATACAGACAAGAACAACGATACATTTTCTATTTGGACGAGACTTGGTATGACACTCACGATACAGTTACGAGAGAGTGGACTGATGGTTCGAGAATGTGTACGCCTAACATGCCTGCAAACGAAGGATCGCAGTTAATCATTGTGAATTTCTGAGGAAGTGAAGGATGGGTTTCCAATTTTTTGAAATTTGAGGAAAATACTTGAGAACTGCAATATTGAGTAATATTTTCAAGGAATGTCTTGAAAACACATTGATCCCAAATCTGAATACGAATAGTGTAATAGTTCTTTAAAACGCTTTTTGTCATTCGCAACAGTTCCGAATAAAACTCGAGGAAAGATAAAATACAAAGTTTTTTAATGGATAACAATCTGTATTTTGAAAATTACAATACCAGAAATTGAAAAATCCTCTTTGTTATTTTTTGACGTTTCGGAAAATTTTTATTCCCATAGGGACATTTTCAAACTTATACAATGAAAAATAATTTATAATGGTTGAAAAACTGCTCTATTCAAAAAACCATGTCAAAAATACATTGAGAATTTGGCAAACAAAATATTAAAGATAGAATTTGAAGACAAGTTTATTGCAAAAAAATTTCACACACAATTTGATTAACTTCAGTATCTATTAGGATCCTAATTGAAGTGCTTTATTTACGTCTTATTTCATCTGGTTGATTTTTATAGTTTTCTTATTGGCCAAACTATCCTGATGAAAGTCGTAAAGAACCTATTCGAGGAACTAATGGCAGAGCAGATCTATAGACTTGTTTGATTATTGAATAACGATTTGCAAACACCTCCAAGAAATAAATTGATTCAATATATTATTCAATGTTCCAACTGATGTAAGAAATGAGAATTGTTATTAAGGGTGTTATGTGATAGATGACTGATATTTTACAGGACGATTCCTCATTTGTTTATAAAGTAAAAAGTTTATATAAACATAGGTCCGCAAGATCTTCATTTTTGAGGTATCTTGTGTTGAAAACTAACTTTTATTTTGATTTTTCGTAAATTGACTTTAGGATAATGTCGATAGTTGGAGAAAGTTGCTATATGGGGACTTTTTAATGTGATGAATTCAAATTTGGCTTCAGTTTGACACTAAATTGTAGAGGGTGCCACCTACAGGCCTTGGTTACTTTTGGGAAGTCACAACTTCATTGTACATGTATGTAACACATTTTCTAGAAGAAAAATCGATTCCTCTGTTGTGATATGTTTGTCAAAAGTCGCTTCAAATAGCCGTTTTCGAGATAATTCAATCAACTCAAGATTCGTGAACTCTTTGAAAATAAAAGTATCAAGTAGACTAGTTAGTTTATTCCAAGGTTTGTATTTCTTTTGTTTTTGTGCTCTCATGCCGAAAATAATAACTTGACCCATAATTAAATAGTTTTATTTGTTATGAGTGTGAATATTTGTTTAAGAATGGTACTTAATAATAAGGTTAATAACAAACTGCAGAAAAATATCGGTGAAGTTGAACATTTCTTATGTTCTTGGATAACATTATTTTCTTTGTATGTTATACAAATACGCAGAAAACAAAATCGAACATATAAACAGGTCAGTCTAGGATCTAGTATCACACAGAGGGCCTAGTTTCTCTATCTTGGTCTTTTTGGAACATTTTACTACAACTCTCACTTCTTACCTCACGTAAATTCTCTAAGCTGATTTTTACGTATATTTTTACGTGATATCCTTAAAAGTAAGTCGCCAATACTCCCAGATACTTTCCGTTGGCCGCATTGCTCAAAGCTTCCAAAATAATTACTCAACTTCACGTAAATTCTGATGCTGCATTTTCATATGTGTACACCAGACAACTATTTTGAAACTTTTTACAAGAAAACAGACCGATTCAAGATGCCAATCATCACCTAAATTCAATTTGAAACCTCTGTGGGTAGGAGCCCGAGGACATTATCCACGGGAATGAGACTGAGTGAGACATACATTAGGATATATTGACTTCTCTTTCTTTCTTAAAGTTTGCTCATATCAATTAATCAATAATATTTAAAAAATCAGCTGAAAATGAAAAAATCAGGTGAATATTTAAAAATTAACTTGTAAAAAAATGCTCAATTGACTACAAAAATTTTATAATTTTATCCTGCAAGCTGTTTTGATAAATTTGAAAAAACTTCATTTTTTTTGAGAAAGGTCAAAAAGTCGATAGTGTTATTGACAGTTATATTGTTATTGAATAACAGCAATTTTTTTAATCAATTATTTATTGGGAATTGATGAAAAAAATGCAAAGTGGAAAAATTATTCTCACAACATTTCTGAGTAGTGCCTCTAATTTTCATTATCATCGTCATTGAAATTAGACAATTCATCATCCAGCCCATCTTGATATTATTTTGTTTGTCTACATAAGAGGGCGTCCATAAATTACGTGAGGTGTTTTTTTCAATATTCTGTCCCTCCCTCCCCCTGGTGAGATGTCGTGATATTTTGCTCAACCCCCTCCCCCATTACCCACTCCCACGTGAGATTTTTCAAAATGTGGGTTTCTTACGTAAACACGTTGGATGGTTATTCTAAAAAGAAAAAAAATTGCTTCGTGCTTTTATTTACGACTAGTTAAGACTAGTAATCAATATTGCTGATAGTTTAATTATAAGTGTAATAAAAATTTAACAATAAAATACTTAAATCGTAACTGATGTGATTAAAAAAAAATGCGCGGTCTCAAGAGAGACTATTGAGAAAAGTATAAATGAAATTATTTTCTTCCGAACGAATTAGTGAATGATCTTAATCGTATTACGATTACGCTTAAGATTAAATCTTAAGCATGTACAATCTGGATTAAATGGACCAAAATAGTATAATTTTTTTTGTTTAAATCAGAAAAATTTTTGCGTGATATTCGCCGGGACCCCCCCTCTCTCCAACGTAAGATTAGATGAGATTTGACTCGACTCCCTCCTCCCCCTTAAACACACCTCACGTAATTTATGGACGCCCCCTAACCGAAGATGAAATAAAGAAATTGGAACAGAAAATTTAAAACAAACATATTTGTGGTGATGATGAAATACCAGTTAGTTTGGTGAAATTATGTATTGATAATGTTGGTAGTATTATAATTAATATAATATATATAATATAATTATAATTAATAACTCTTTTAAACATGGAATCTTTCCCGAACAATTGAAAGTTGCTTTGATAACACCGATCTATAGGAAAAAAGATTGTGAGTTATTTGAGAATTTTCGACTGTTAAACGTTTTACCATCTTTCTTAAAATTTTTTGAGATGGCAATGTGTGATAGAGTCATGAAATTTATGAAATAGTGCAACCTGTTAAGTTCTTCTCGACATGGATATATAAAACAAAGATCAGTAGAAACTGCAATAATTCAGTTAACTGAGAAAATTATTCAGTCATTTGAAAATAATGAAATAGTCCTAGGTATTTTCTTGGACCTATCAAAAGCCTATGATTGCTTAGATCAAAAATATTTATTGGCAAAAGTAGATAGATATGGAATTAGAGGAAATATCTAGAGGTGGTTTGAATCATATTCGTCAGAATGTCTGCAAAAACTAAAATCATAAAACACGGAAACTTATTCAAATCAGAGGCATGAGAAAATACCGTGGGCATCCGATAGGGAAGTGTAACCGGTCCCATGCTTTTTATTATTTTCATGAATGATAATTTAGAAATCCTAAATAATGACAGTAAAACTTCTCAAATCATCAATAACGCTGATGATACAAATCTGCTAGTATCAAGTCACAACTATCCAAACTTAATTATAGAGTCGAGTAACCTGTTAGACAGAGCAAACCACTGGTTCTCAAAGAACAATTTGATTCTGAATGTTGAGAAAACAAATGTTATTTTACAAAGAATTGAAACACCAAGTACCATTAATCTGTCAAACAATGAACTTGCAATGCAGAACTCAACAAAATTTCTTGGTATATATGTTATTGACCACTTGCATTGGTATAAGCTTATTACAAATCTGGGAAAAAAATTGAATTAAATATGTTACAGTATCAGTTATTGGCTCCTATCTCAACTAAAAATTATATATTCTGCGAATTTAGCTATAATATTCTGGGGAAGCAGCAGTAATACCTCTGATATATTCCTTATCCAAAAAATATCTTGATAGTATATACGATCTATATCTATGAGAGTGTACTATACCTACTTAAAAATAAAAGTAGAATTTTGGAAGCTAAACCAAGTCATAATTTCCTAAGAGCAAACTGAATATATCTTTTCCTTTTCACAAATTGACAGTGTCAGAGAGGCATCCATCCTACACAGCTAAAAGGGTTTTCAATAAATTACCACAGAGACTTAAAATGTTAGAGACTCTGCAAAAATTCAAAAGAGGTGTCAAAGAGCTTTTGATCAAGTTAGAACCTTATTCACTTCAGGAATATCTAGATAAGTTATAAACCTTTATGTAGAAATTGTGTGACATTGTTTTGTTTTATGTTTTCTTTATGAAATGTAGAGCATTCTCTGAAATATATTAATATTATTATATTATTATTGCTTAAAAAATATTAAAAACACTCACCTCCGAAAACCATTTTGAAAATAAACTGTGGCTATTAATTTCTATTAGAAGACCAGATGTGAATCTTTCACTCATTCTTATAGTTAGTTTTTGTGCCAGAGCCTTACACAGAGAAGTTTTACCAGTACCTGGTGGGCCGTGAAGTAGAATAACTCTGTTGCAACTGATAACGTTGCTGTCTACACCTTTATCAGAAAATTCCATCATTGTTTGTGCATATCTGAGCAACTGAAAAAAGTTAAAAAAACGATTAATCGCAAGTATTTGCATTATTGTATATATCTAATATATCCTTCCACAACACCGATAAAGAAGTCAAATGAGTAGCTGAATATGCAACTGAATTACATTTTTTATAACAGAGATAAAAGCAAAATTATCCAGAGCCAATTGGCTTTGCTGTGTTTACATACTTAAGCTAAAAGCCAATTTGGTATATCTCTGAATATACACACATAGTGACATCTGAATGAAAATATTTCATTTAATACTCCACATCATGGAAAAAAAATTCAGAAATTACTCTTCAATGTAAAACGCTTTTTTTATTCGAAGAAACTTTGCTACTTACTCTTAATTTCTGAAGAATTTTCAGTTCGATTCTAGTGATCTACTATATAAAAATGGATGTTTGTTGGTTGTTTGGTTGGTAAGTGATAAATTTCTACATCGCTTAACCGACTGTGATGAAACTTGACATGTATAAGTAATTTTTCATGGAGAAGGTTTTGAAGCTATCAATTTTTCTGTAACTCACTACTAGATGGCACTGTAGAACAAATAGCACTGTTCTATAACGCTGCGCACGCCTACGTTTGTTCATTCTGATTCTGTCAAAATATTGGAACAGCAGAGATACAGCAACATAGTACTAGTTATTTATAAAGTAATGATTGATAACTTCATTGTGAAATTTTTCATAGCGATTGATACAATCATTTAGAGAAACCATCTCAGGAAGTTCATTGCATAAGAATGCCAATAGAATAGAATTGGTGAATCTATGTTTACTATTAATGATTTCGGATATTCTACCTCTCACCCTAAGAATACCAGTTTCATTGAATTAAAAAGACAGAGTGTTTTCAATTTGTTGCTATTTACATGTCGGTTGTTTGGTAGGTCACTAATTTTCTTCTCAAATCGAAGTATTTGAATATCCTTCAACCAAATTTTATTGGATTCTTCAATTTCAACCGCTGTCAGCTCTCCCACCAGTCTAACACAATTTTTTTTTGCACCTCTTGGTGAAACGTAGAACCTATGCTGTGAACCTTACAAGTGATACATAAGTAATTCAATTTTAGGTAATGAAGAATTTAGAGACATTTGTATTGTCAAGTCACTCCTATAAATTATTTTTTGATTACCATAATGATTTTATACGATAAATAATTATTTTATTTTATTTCAACAAAAAATAAATAATAATTGCACAAATGCTCTGCTTCCAAAAATTTTTCTCCCCACTTTTTTGCGTGATCACAGCGTTTTTTCCACTCTTCAGCACTGAATTCTTCAAAAAAAGTTGTACATAGGTAAATTTTGGACATCCCTGACATGAAGACAAATTTCTTTTGTCCCATGTAATCATAAGACACTATGGCCATGTTGAATTAAAATTTTATGTATCTCGAACGTTTTAAATTTTGGTTTATGGAGTTTAATAAAGTTGTACAAATCAGGTTTTAACATAGTTGTGTCAAAATAAATATTTTTAGTCCTTAACCATTGTATCATATCTTGTTTCCTACTGTTAGAAGTCGGTGCTTTATCTATCTGAACATTCATAAGGGCATTGTCAATAACCACAACTGAATTTGGAGGTAGGTTAAGAAATAATTTTTCCACCAACCAATTTTTATAATTGGTAAAATTCATTTTGTGATGACAGTCACCAGTTTTTAAATTTGATTTAAAAATCAGTGGAGCATCGGGAAGGAAACCCTTCTCGCTGCCAGCATGAACAATAATTAAGTGTTGTCCTTTTTGAAATGGGCCCAGCTAGTCCTTCATTGGAATTGTCTTTCCAACAAGTAACAACGGTATGCGAAACATGAATGTATGTTTTATTAATATATATACAATTGTTTTGTTTAATTGTCTTTAAGATTTAATTGTCTTTAAGTTATTCTCAATTGACGAATATCATGTTTCTCCGTTCATATTTTTCTATTTGTTTTAGTTTTTTTCGCCAGCGGAAACCCATCGATTTTACTACTTTACGAAGAGAAACTTCTCCTCCTGTGCATCCAGTTTCTTTAAATTTTCCTAAAATATTCGGCATTGTAGCACAATTTTGTCAGTGGTATAACTATTTATAATAATTCTACTAAGAAACTTTCATCTGCGCTGTCTAAATCGGTTTTAGGCTTTTCCTGAATTTGGATATTTACAGCTCGAATAATCTAACAGAATAATAACAGATTTCTTCACATCTACTGCACATCTTGAAGGAGGGGCCTCTCACCGGCCATGACTCAGTTCGGCAACTGTATTAATAAACAGTCACATTTTTGCATTGTGGTTGGAATGAGTATATTAACATTGAGTTGTTTTTCTATACTTAATTGATGGCTAATGTATTGAACATTAGAGGGGGTTGTATGGAAGACTAACCTTGTTGGTCCTTGCCTCCCTTTGTTATTGATTTGTATTTTAATATTTACTGTACTTGAAAATTGAAGACATCAATATATTTTTTCATAAGTTCAAGTTCAATGCAAATCAGGAAAGATTTTGTTTTGGATGAAGCTTTTTCATTTCTTAGCATTGAAATAGTTTGTTCATTACAAAAGTCAATATTTGGTTAATTTACCTTTACAAATTATCATTTAATTAATAGGGGGGTAGTGGAGATTTCAATGAATATTTCAATAATATTTCTAAATAATTCTGACTAATTCAAATTGAAATCAATATTTCCACAATACATACATCGGCATATAAAAAAAAATAGTTACATGAATCTGATAATATTGGTCATGGAACAATTAAATTTTTCTAATCTTTGAAAAGAAGAATCTTCCCAATACATTGAAAAGGTATGATACACTCTTCTTTAGATTGTAAATCCACAATTTCAGAACTTGTACAACTTTGTTTCATTTTGTAACTATTCGACTTTCACATTGAGTAAGCTTAGTCTATCAACCAAATTAATTTGTAAAACGAGGTGTTCTGTTGTACCAATGAAGATGACGAGGATTTATATGAATTCAAATGATTTTGAAAGACAAGAGAAACTAAATATTTATTAAAAAAATGAAATTTATATAAAAAGAATCAGAAATGATCATTCTCTGATTCTAGATTTAGTTGCATTGGTGAACTTCAAAAGATACACAAACTTCTTCTAATTTACTAATTCTTCATCTAATATACTTTATAAGATGTAACTATCTATTGCAGTTTAAAAATAGTTCTGATCAATATAACTTACATTTTGCTTGATGTCGTGGTCATAATATAAATTTTCCCAGAGATTTACTAGACAGGCAGACGGCAGAGACAACTGAGTACTAATTATAATTTCTCCTTCATCTCCATCACTCTCACATTGCATAATAGGCCCATAATCATCTAAGTTGTATACAAACCAGTTCACTTCAACACTACCAAAATCAACAAAGGAATTATTCTAAAATGGAATATTAAACATATTTTGATAATTCATCTTCCTGTAGTCTTACATATGTGGGAATATCACCAACAATTATTGTTTTAACATCTTTGTGTAAAACAGAATTTTCAAAATTATTAATAACACTGTTGGGGCGAACTATAATCTTTTGCAAATATCTATGAACAACTGCGATGATGGCTTTTTTTGAAATATTGTTGCTAAAAAGATTAGAATTTTTAAGGAAATACTTTCTTACTATGTACTACACCAATACTTACCTATATTCTCTCAATATAATTTCAACATCCACAAAAATAGACATTTTTTCAAACAAGCTTGAAGACTATAGATCTATAATGAGAATGAAATTTACTTGTATTTATATATTATTTCAATTATAGTTTGAAGTTGAACTAGAGTACTTTTCAAACCTAACGTTTGGTACATATCTATTTTCTCAATTTGAAATTGACATATGGCATACAGTGATGTTTCTGGGTTGAAATTTATTGTACTGGAATTGAAATCTTCTTCGTACCAGATCCATAAAGTGATAGATTAATTTATTTTTAGGTTGAAGCTTTTACGACGTCAGTAAGCTAATAACGTGAAATGAATATTGATATTGCGTGGCGAGTAATTCAAATTATCTAATTTTGAATGAAAAGTTCAAATGCTGAAAATCTATTTGGAACATTTGTTAAAAATAAAACATGGGAAACAAAAATATATTCTTCAACAGAAACCATCTATTTTTATACAAACAAAAAATAATCATTTGAATGAGAGTTTAGTTCACAGAATATAAAGAATACAATTTTCATTCAGAACGTTACTATGTTTTATTTTAGAGTGATTGCACTTCAGTAAAATATTGGGTTCAAAATTGTAATATTAATTCGAACAATTCTGTTTAGGTGATTCTTCAGTTTATTATAAAGATGATTGAGTTTTTATTGCAAGTTAATTTATTGTATCGATTTTTATCAAATTTGAATGGGAAAAAAATCTCTCAGCAGCTGCTGAGGAGTGCAGCAAAGCTAGTATCCGTTTTACCACTTGAGCAAGATTACTGAACATTGATTTATCGAAGGAATTTTTTTTCGGTCATTAATGTACTCCAAACTCATCCACATTTAATTTGAGTAATATTCCTTCCTGAAGTCACTAGCTGAACGCCATTCTGTGTTCAATTCTTCCAAAGCAACATTAAAGCCATTAAAAAGAACATTTTTGCCTTTGCTATGGACGTAGTGTTGCCTAAGGTGACTTGGGGTGTTTTCTGGTGCTCATGTATTCAAATCGTATTCGTCTGTGATTCAAACACATTCATTCACGCGTTGAAACGATGACGTCACATTAACTATGATTTGAAACGTAGCGTGAGGTTGGTTTTGAAACGGAATTTGACATTATGGTACGTCAGTTGTCAGTTTCTGCTTTATTTGGATCGTTATAGTTTATAAAGTGCTGAAAACTTTTCATTAGATACATTGTGAGGATGTAAAAAATAACGCTGGAAAAGTATTACTTGCACAAATCCGATTATAATTGACGTTAAAGAAAACTGATGTTCACATCTATTACTGAACTGATGACTCGCCGAATCTGTCGACATTCAGCCTGGTGACTGCCATAGGGCCGCCAGTCCTCTCAATACGTCTTTAACTTCGATATTTATTCGACATAACTTCATTTTCGAATACTGACACCTCTCTTTTACACAACGAAATTCACTGTTTTTGCCTTTGGCTGCAGCCAACAAATATTTCAATTTCCCAAATGTCTGTACCAACGATGTCATATACTGCCCTGCTAAGCAAAAGTGCCGTGTGTACAAAACAGCCATTTTGAGATATGCGACTATTTGCATTTAACTTTGACCAAGATAATTTACGGTCAGTTGCGCAGTGATACACGTGTTCTTTAATTAACTTGGACATTACTTACTTTCCACAATAGTAATTTTTCAAATACTCCACGTTTTACCGCTAGGAAAAACATAAACTGCAGAAATTGTGTAACTATCACAAATGAAAAATGCAGTATATACACGCACATACTGCTTTATTATCGGGCAGTCTTCACATACTGCATTCATGTGTAATAACTCGCTGAATATTGTGAATGAGAAACTACAATGCAAATCATTTTATATTGCTCCATTGAAATATCAATTAACATTATCATTGTAATTTATCATGAATTCTTAATTTTTTGAAGGCAAGGGGGGCCTGATTTTTACACAGAAAATCCAGTGTCATATAATCATCTTTCGCCAAATCAGTTTTACATTTCAGATAATAATTCCCCTCCACTGCTTTCATATGGACGATGTCTGCTAAGTATAATATGTTTTCAGCCTTTTGAATTTTATGTTGCGGTTTGAAATCCTTCCAGAGAAAAAAGTCTTTATGTTTCATTTCTTTCACGTCCACGTTTGACTTATTGGCACTTTGAACAGATTCTGAGAAATCCCTAAAATCGCATGTCTTTTTCTGTTTCTTCAGAGCAGCTTCCACCTGATGGTAAAAGCTATCAGTTGGCATAAATGTGTGACCGGGCACAAATTTCGTCAATGGCCATGTCACCTGAATTTACGACGTAAACCAAAAAACTTAGAAAACATCAATTTTTATTTTGGTTGGAGCAGTTGTCCAACCACAGAACAATACGTGGTGAATCTCTATATTTAAAAAAAATGCGTAGAAGGTACTTATAATGTCCTTCTTGTTTCGACCAGTGATACCCTCATGCCATAAACACGCAAGTGGTTTTTGATCTGATTTCTTCCCTACTGGAACGAAGCTTTTGTTATAAACGATCCTTTTTGTGAAGATAACTTTTTTGAAACAGTCGACACGTG
>WOGN01002804.1:0-16156 GCA_015342105.1 Leptinotarsa texana
CTCTGGAGACACCCTACATTTTGTTGTATAAGAGAGAAGACATTGGTACATCTAGATCTTCGGATGATGTGGTGCTGCACATTTTTCCGGGTTTACCTGGTGGAAAAGCAAATGCGCCACTGGAATCAATGAAGTCGCCCCGGAGCGCCAATTAATTTTTATTGTTGTTTTTATTTTTATCGTTGTTTTAAATGATACAAATTATAATTCTGTGATTCGATCTTTCGATTATTAATAACAAAGTAGAAATTTAATTTTTTTTTATTTTTCCAACAGGAAACCTTTTGAAGGCTTTCACGAAAAGCTCCAAGAAGTGAACAAATTTTGAGGTTTTCAGTTTAAAAATTATTAGGGTTTTTATGCGAATTTAAATCTTGTGAAAATTAGCTAATTAACTGGAGTATATCTAATAAAATAATCAAGGGGAAAATATTTTTTCTTAATGATGATATTCAATGAGTTACAATAGTTTTTATTGTTCAAAGGTGCGTCCGGAATACACTTCGCTTTTAGCGCCTCCAAATTAAAATTATAAATATTGAGTTCCGGAAATTTTCTCCTCTTTAAGGATCTTGAATTTGTCGTAATAGATATGTTATAGTTGCAGGCTGCTTGCGGCCAAACCCATTACACTCTAATTGCCGCATTTTTTATCAACGTTTTCGTTGTCTCCACATGATTTAATCATCTTTGGAGAGTTGTCGCACCCGTCTACCTTATACTTCTAGAAGCTGTTTGTACTCTTCGGAAGTCATTTCAAAAATCGTAAGGGGGAGAGCGGCGCTTCTTTTTTCGTTGAAAAATATATGCAACACACCTATACTTCCCATTTTCGTATTCTCCAGTAAAAATTGTGAGCTTGTAGACCAAAATGAACATAATGCATGCCGCACATCTATGGTTTTCATTTTGGTGTGCCGAGTATAAATTATGAGTTTAGGGTACGCGCATTCCCTTGTGTCTTCAATAATAAGTGAGTTAATCTCCTATGATCTTCAAACACGAAAACGATAAAAAAAGAAATGAAAACTAATCGGTCGGACGGGTGACACGTATTTTGAAACACTTTTTTATCTTTTTTCTATTTCAGCACCCTTTGTATTTTCAAATTATTGCATTGCATCGCTGCCATGTTTTTTAACTGCACCCTGTAAACTTTCCGCAACGGGATTTCACGTTTAAACGCTAGACCACTTCCCGTTACTATACAATTTTTCAACTAATCGATTCTCCATCCTGTAAACGTTTTCTCATTGGGATCGTACGATGGAATGTAAAACTATATTTTTTCTCCGTCTATGTATTTTCAAAAAAATATATGTATGTTCTTCTTTCATATTTTCTCGCCCATCGCGCTCCTCTTTCCCTCATGCTTATTGTTTTTAACCGGCAATATTCCATACGCCTCGTTCTCAATAATTTATTTTACAACCGACTACGCAACAGATCTTTAGCGATCATCTACACACCAACACGTGAGCCATGAAGTTACTACATTTAGTAAAAACAGTCGGGTTGGTTTCTTGAAGATCTCATTTTGGTGGGTTATTTATAAAAGAAAAATAATGAAAATCAAACAAAGAATATGTATTTTATTGAAGTTTTTTCCCAACACCAAACCGTGTTTCGATTACCAAGTGATTATCTTCAAGAGGAAGATCCAAAGTAATCATACTTACAAAGCTATCCTTATTTATACCATAGACACCTGTTCTAGGTACCTGCGTCTTAAGTGTCTTAAATTAATTTCACAATATTGTCTTATGTGCTAGTTTCAACTTAATTTTACAATGTGTCCTTATGTAATATTCAGGTGAATCTAATAAATAAAATATTATTTTAACAAGCTAGATATATAGTACACTATTGGGTATGCCTAATAGAATAAATACTGTATACCTTGTTAAAATGATATTTTATGTCTGTGCGTTTGGCTTGACCTATCGGAGGTTACCTACAGTATCTTTCATGCATATTTACCCAAAGCTGCCAATTTTAGGTCTCTAATAAGGCTCGTAGAGGGGAAAATCCCCCCTCTGAGACTATGGTTGCCATGGTGCCGGACAGCGCGCATCGCTAACGTCCGCGAGTCGTCAGTACGCTATCACAGCATAAGTAACAATCAGCAATGTTACTTCGCTTAGCGGGAGAAGTTCGCGCATATCCGTCGCGTTGTGAGTCCGCCATTTTGGGAAGTGACAGACTTTCTCATTCTGCTTTTGGCATTGCTCTTCTTAGGACGTATATGTTATCTGTGTTTTGTGCGTATCGTGAATTTTAACTTTTAACATAATGGAAAAACTGATAGGTGGTGGACACGTTTGTGCTGTAAATAGTTGTAAAAATAACAGTTCAAAATTCAATATAAATAAATTACTGAAAATTCATAATTGTAACATTTGTGTGAGCTATTTCAAAACAAATTGTGAATTAAATGAAGAATATATGTACTGTTATTTCAGAGCATTTCAAAATGGAACTCTTGACACATTTGGTAACTTAAGGATGCCCAAAAATGAATTTGTTTATTTTATTTCCTCCTTGGAAGTAAACTTCCAAAGCAATTTTGGGAATCTTATTGTAGGAACAAATGTCATTGCAAGATTTCTATCATTCTTTGAACAACTTAATTGTAACCATTCATGTGAAAATTTCCCAATATCTCACCTTTTGAAGTTATATAGTAGAGTAAGATCTGTCTGTTTGAAAATCTGTTTAAAATCTGTTTTGTCGTTAATCAGCTACCACCCCCATACAAACGACAACTCTCAGATGTTGAAAAACTGGTGCGAGCTAAGGACTAACGAGGTCTTACCTTTTAATGTGTGATTCCTAACACGTTTATTTCATAACACGATTATTTTATACATTAAAATATATAAATAGGAATTTCAAATCTCAGAAAAATATTCCCAAAAAAAGAAGGAAGAATAAAATAATAATTTGAAGACACGAATAAATGTTTAAAAGTGAACAATTTGTATTGAAAGGCGCATGTATGCCATTAAGTGTGGAATATGATATCATTCAAATGCCCGCCTCGGCTTCTTACGGTGGCACGGATCCAAGTGGTCCAATTTTCAATGACTCTTTTGTTGTTGACTGATTGTTTACTGAACCTCTCGTCTCAAATTTGGCCACCAAACGTTGAAAAGTCGACTGTGAAGGGCCACCACGTCTACCGTAAAATAGGCGCAATGCACGCAACGTTTGCGTTAACAAACACTCATTTTGATAAAGAAGTTTCATCATTTGAACGTGATGTTCAATCGTGTAACTTTTCATGATGATTTGGCATAAACAACTGAATAGTAAACCAAAGATTTGACAGATGTCATCAAAACAAAATGGCCGCCACGGGACGCCAAAATCTACCCGCGCCAATCAAAAAACCCTTTATAATAATCACCAGCTATCCTGGAAACCTAGAAGGATTCTAAGTGGGTCAACTACATGATATTGACATTTCAGGCGGGTGAAAAACGTTCTGTGAACGTATTACAAAAAAAGAATAAAATGATTGGAGTAACAAAAGTAAGTTGAAGTTTGGATAGAACTTACCTATGTATATATATATAAAAAAACACATTTATGTTGAAAAAGTGTTCTTTCTAAAATGCAAGGAGAACGTCAATTCTTATGATAAAGAACAAGCAATTCAACTGAAAGGTTAATTAGTAATAAATAAAATCACATTTATTTTAAGAGAGGTAAATCAGGTGATTGAACCATTGTATTCCAATTGTTGATCCAAAACCATTTCGCGAGTCCTGCCCTCTTATCATCACTTCCCAAAATGGCGTCTAGATACTTTTCCACATCAAAGGCGGCATGGCCAAGTGTCCATCCTGATTGTTACCTATACTGTGACGCTATTGTTTATTGAGTAGTGTGTATGTACCCAAACGTTGTTGTAACGTTCGAAGGCTTGTGAAATCCTACTAACTGGTTTATTAAAGAAGTTGTGAAAAGAATTACCTGTGATTGTGAACCAGAACTCAAAGGTAAGACATCAATGTATGAGTTTAGCTTTGTTTTAGGTTGGGTTGCGGGTCGTCAACCGCAGAAGCGGCTATCACGGCTCGCGAGATACAGCCGCGGACAAATGCGCAGTTCGGGACGAACTACGGCAGTTGTAATAAGTTCGAGGAGCCGCGACTGCTCGCCCCGCGAGGCGCAACGGCTCTGGTTTAGGCGCAGCCGTCTGTTGAAACTCCGTCAGGCAGCCCTTCGGCTCGAGGAGTGTCTTCGCAGCCCCCAGTCTCGGAGTATTGCTGATGTCAGCAGTATTCTTTGACAAAGCAAGAGTCATTCTGTGTATAACACAGTATCATTGTGTTGTAGCATGCACACGCTGTCGAATCCTATTGCATCCATTGACAGACAATCTGTCTCTTGCGGGCCAGCCTAAAGCACTTTTCTAACGTGGCATTTCTTTTCATATTACAGATGAATGTCCCAGAATCCGCTTTCGTGACGATGTAGAAGAAGAATTGTTGCCACAGGGCTGGAGAAATTAGACGGTGGTAAATCTCTCCGAGAAGGAGATTTTTGGGGACGAGTCAGACCCTCAGATGCTCAACAAGTTAAGATTTGCCCTGCCCACAGTAGCAATTGCTCGGGCTTTCTATCCAGCGATCCAAAGCCTGTCGGAGAAGCAATATCGGGAGCAAGGTCGAAATGTTGAACTGGGCCTTCTGCAGAGCCTTGATCATGAGCCCTCCGGCGGTGGTTACCGAAATTAAGGACTCAGTGGGCCAGGCAGCACTGTTTCAGCAGGCTTTAGTGCCACTGAAAGAACATTTAATTTCTCGTAAGCGTGCGGCAGAGTTGTTAGACCCTGAAACGGAATCTTCGGAAGAAGATCAAAATCTAGATGAGTCCATTGAGGGTGCCGCTGATAAGAGAAAGGGCTCGGCGCTGAGCAAACCAGCCAAGAGATCGTGAATTGGAAGGTTAGAAAATAGAGTGGAGAACATGTTCCACATCTTGTTGGACAAGATTGAAAACAGGAACGCGAAAGTAATGGAGTAATGGCAAGTCGGTTGGTTCGGATGATGGAAGTTCACTGGAGGATGAGCTGGACGGCAATCAAAACATTGATCAGATCGCCGGTCCCACGGGAAGCGCCGGATATGATGCCCGCTCAAGAAAAGCAACCAGTTAGCTCAGAAGCTCTGGCTCTAGTTCTGCAAGTTAAGGAAAGTGCTCCGGCGATTCCGCCTCTTGCTCCAGAGATCAAGGCGCAGGGCCTAGAATGCCAGAAGCTGGGTACCCCAAACTGGAACAGGATTAGCTATAAGGATGTTCAGAAAAAGCTTTATGCTTCGCCGGTATTTGACGTTCTTAAAGTGAATAGCCAGTTGAAAAACCTGGCACCTAAGTCCTTTGCCAGTTCGATGTTAGAAAAGGCAGAGGAAATGGCAGGAACAATCACGCACGGCTTGCGGAAACAGCGGCAAAAGTTCTCTGAGGGAATGCAGAAAATAGCAGAAGTACCCTGAAGCTTCGAATGAGATCAGAGACACTTTCTCGCTGACTCAGCTTTTAAGGAAATTTCAGATGACTTACCGCACAACACATGTGCTAAACGAGCAGAATTTATTGAATTTAGAAGATCTTCTAAACCCAAGGATCACTATCTAGCGACGAAGCTGGCAGAGATTCCTCCTTCTGAGTCTTACCTATTCGATGAGGAGTCTTTATCGAAGCTCTTTGACCAGAGTGGTGATTTCCAGAAAGTATTTTACTAACGTCCTCAGAATTTCGTCTCGAAAACTAAAAAAGGGGGAAGCTATGGCAGCTCCAAGCCCCAGCCAAACCGCGTCCCAAATAACACAGATCAGTGCAAGGAGCAGAAGAGCAGCTGACACAGATCATCGAACTCGTCTTCCTTCCGAAAGTCGGGACCTAGAGACTACAGGAAGTTGTCTTCAAGGACTGGTTCAAATAGGAGAGACAGGTCCAGGAGATTTTGACTATCCGTTTTGCGGGGGTAAGCTAAAAATCTTTGTCGGCCAGTGTAAACGGATGGGGGCTCCGAATTATATCTTGGAATCAGAAGGCTACAAAATACCGTTTATAAGGAAACCAGTCACAGTTCCTTTTTCCAAGAAAAATATAAGAAGATTTGGGACCAGAGAATCTAGCCAGATGTCGTGGGAGTTAAAAATGTTTCAAAGAGAAGGGGTGTTGGAGAGGGCCAAATGGTCAAAAGGATTTATTTCCCCCATGTTCCTGATCCCAAAGTAAGAGGCGTCGATGAGACAGAACTTACTTCAACTCAAAACAGTATCAACTCAATCAGTATCTGCAACTGTACAAATTTCGACTAGCCAATCAACGTCGAGTGCCCCGTTTCCTCAGAAAATATGACTACATGGTAAAGTTGGACATTTCTCAAGCTTACTTTCACGTGCCAATTGCCAGGCATCACCGAAGATACCTATGTCTGGTATACAAGGGTCGAGTCTACAACATGACGTGCTTTCCATTCAGCTTGGCAACAGCCCCACTGGCCTTCGCAAGAATCAGCAACTGGTTGGCGAATTTCTTTCGTCTTTCAGGGATGAGAGTTTTAGTAAACTTGGATGACTTTCTCATAATGCATCAGGTTGCACAGATCCTGCGGGAGCATATAGGGCGGGCAATAGCCTGCCTTCTCTATCTAGATTGGGTAGTGAACTTGAAAAAGTGGGTTATTGCTCCAACAAGAAGCTTGGCATTCTTGGGAATCACCTGGGATATCGAAAAGAACCTGAAGATTCTTCCGGAGGAGAAGAAAACCGGATCCTGAACATCATCAACGGGGTCTTGGCGGAAAACAGGTGGCATTGGCTGAAAGGAATGTCACTCCTGGGCCAACTCAACTTTGCGGCGATAGTGAATCCGCTGGGCCGTCTTTTTTCGATAAACCTTCAGAGAGCGAGCTTGAAGCTCCCAGAATCCAAATCAAAGCAGAAAAAGGTAGTCCCATTAGCGGCAGTGAACGTGTTTGGTGGGAGCAGAACATTCATTAGACAAGTCCGCTGTTTCAGGATCACCCGAAAATATTTTTGACAACAGATGCATCCGACAAAGGCAGGGGATTTCATCTGAACAGCGAGGTGAGAGCAGGTTTATGGTCGCAGGAACAGCAGCAGTGGCATGTAAATCGCACGGAGACTTTCACTGTGTTGTTAGCCCTCAGGGAATTCGAGACGGAACTTCGGGGCAAGTCATTGATGCTACAGTCTGACAACAGAATGGTAGTAGCTTACATCAGGAAGCAGGGACGGATCAGATCCAAAATTTTGCTGGAAGTAGTCAAGGAAATCTGGATTCTGAGTCATCGAGCCCAAATTCATCTGATTCCCTTCTACCTGCCGGGAATATACAACTTTTGGGCGGACAGGTTATCACGGGGGATGCCCTTTACGGACGGGCATCTGAAGAGCAATGTAACGCAGCTGGTATTCAACAAGTGGGGAAGGCCGCAGATAGATCAGTCTGTTCGCCACGTGTCGGTCGAGAGTAGTCGAGAAGTACGCTTCCCTAGAAGCGAGCGACAGCGAAGCAGCCTTCATCAATGCGTTCAGCAGGACTTGGGAGATGGATCTAGCTTGGATGTCCTCTACTGATTCCAGAGGTTCTGCACCATTTAAATTCAGCGAAGGGAGTATTTCTGATTTTAGCGCCTCGGTGGGAAAGAAGCTTCTGGTGAAGCGAATATAAGAGCAGGAGCTTGGCAGCCCCCTTCGAGCTACGGAACCTGGAGCATTCGCTGGTAGACCTGGCGACGGATAGACCCCCACGGGATGTGGAAAACCTGTGTTTAGAGGTTTGGCGGATACGGGATGGGCCGATGTAGTGTGTGGCCTAAGTAGCTCGGATTCAGACTCAGTGTCATCAGCGTGGAGGAGCTCTACATGGAAAACTTACGGTTCAGCCTGGAGCCAGTGGATAAAATGGTGCACCGAGAACCAGTTACCAGCTAGCCGACCGACGGGTCAGCAGCTGGCGGTATACTTGGGGTATTCAGCTAACGAAAGGAAGCTGGGTTTCCGGACCATTTTAACAACGAAGTCAGTGCTTAGCTAGTTGACTGATCCGAATAGCAAAGACCGACTGAGTGCTCACCCATTACTTAGGTCGATGATAAAGGCTATTGGTATTCGTGAAGCAGCTAAGTTACCTGCGAAATCGAGCCTTTGGAATATCGAGGTGCTCATCGAGTGGATGAAAAGTCAACCCCCTGATCAGAACAGCCTTTTCCAAGTCTCCAGGCACACTGCGATTTTGTTACTATTGGCTTCGGGAAGACGTATTCACGATCTCACTCTTCTGGCTATCGGAGCGAATGATTACGTGCCGCAGCGAGATTCTGTCACCTTATGGCCGATATTTGGGTCGAAAACCGACAGCATACGACATAGGCAGTCTAGATGGAAGCTGTCAAAATCTAAGCAGCGTGAATTTGACCTGATGTTCTGGGTAGAACTACTGATAGAGGTGTTTATCACGACGAGGGGCAAGGTTGCAGAAGCTTCGAAGGCGATAATTGCTGGCTGGATTGAGATTATCTTCAAGGATCTGAAAATCGACACAAGTCCAGGGCCGATTTGCTCAGCGGTAGCTCTGTACAGATTTGAGCATGGGATGGAGCTGGATGAGATCCTGAAACGGGGCAATTGGCAAGGTGCGAAGAACTTCTTCAAGTACTACTGTAAGCAGGTGCAGACGCCTAAGCCAAAGCTTCAGAATCAAACAGTATTGAGTGTTTTTGAACCAGTCAATTAAATTATTAATGTTAGTCGAGTAAACTTTCTATAAGTTTAATCATCTGCTTATACTTTATCTTTGTTTTCTTTGCCCAATTTATGTTTATTATCGATATGATGCTGTGTTTAATGAATAAGCAGTTGAAAATAGTTTTTTTCTGGTTTATTGTTAGGTAGTTAGAGTTAGAGGTAATTCTTTTCAGTGTCACGGTTCGCTGGGTGCCGGCAGAAGCTACACACCTCTCCGATAGGTCAAGCCAAAGGCACAGACATGAAATATAAAACGTTTCCTACCTCGAAGGGAGGGAAACGGTTATTTCAGGTCTCACCAAATGCTTGACCTGAGCAAGTCCTTGCCGACGTATATCGGAGTAGGTACTGACGACTCGCGGACCTTAGCGGTGCGCGCTACCCGGCACCATGGCAACCATAGTCTCAGAGGGGGGATTTTCCCCTCTACCAGCGTCGATAGAGGTCTAAAATTGGTAGCTTTGGGTAAATATGCATGAAAGATACGGTAGGTAATCTCCGATAGGTCAAGCCTTCGGAAAGACCTGAAATAACCGTTTTCCGCCGTTCGGGGTAGGAAACGTTTTATATTTTATTTATTAGATTTACCTATTATATATAAGGACACATTGTAAAATTAATTCAAGACTAGTAGATAAGGCAATACTGTGAAATTAATTTTATTCAGCTGATAAAATTTTAATTATCAGATTTATCTGACAATCACATAGGGACACATTTTAAAATTAATTTGAAACGCAGGTATCTAGAACAGGTATATATGATATAAATAAGGATAGCTTTGTCAGCATGATCTTCTCTTGGAGGTGATCACTTGGTGATCGAAACACTTATCGAAGAGTTAAAATAACGGTATTGCGTTGAAAGAAACTCCAGTAATATTCATTACAACACAAAAGGCACCAAACAGTGCATCACAAGTAATGAATATGTATTTTGTGAGAAATAAAATTGTTGTGGACTGAAATGAAGAATTATTTGACAAATTGCTTAAAGAATAAGTAGAAGCATTTCATTATTTCTGAATTCCATATGTCATATAAATTGATTCGAAATCCCTGAAAAATTCTATAAAAAATTAAAAAGATCAGCTGAAAAATAAATATATTGAGCAAAAAACAACACTGAAATGAAATTACAATAAAATAAAACTTGGCAAGGAATTTAAAATTGAACAATGAACATGAACTAAAAATTAAAAGATCTCAAGCCAAGTTACGTCATGAAGTTTTGATTGTGGATACTAACAATCGAAACGTCGTGAGGTAACTTTGCTTGAAATATCTCAATTCATTTAGTTCATTTTCATTTCCTTCCTCAATTTTTATTTTATTGTAATTCCATTTCAGGGTTTTTTCGCTTAACTGTATCGTTATTTTCCGCTATTCATATTAGGTTTCAATTTTATTTTTTTTTCAGGGATTTTGAATCCTATTATATCAATGGAAGTCCGAACTGATGAAATTCAAACAAAGTTCATTTCAACTCCTAGAAGGGGTGAAGTGATACTAATTTGCCTGTGAAATAAAAAAGTTTAAGCGACTGATTGTTTAGGGTAGGTCTAAGAAAGCAGAAGCTTGCTCAAATGACTTAGTGCAAGTTCGTAGACATATTAATCATAGACGAATTTTATTCGAAATCAACTAATGTTTTGTGAAATACTGAATTTTGCGCATTCCTTGAAAATCATTATATTCAGTATTCGTCAACCGAAGTTAAGATGTGTTCACCTAATAATTTCTCATCATATATTTTAATTTCAGATGGTGCATGCATCTTGGTGGTATTTTTTTTCTAAATTCACGGAATTCCTGGACACAGTAAGTTATCATCTTTTATTTATTCAAAATTATTTTTACTTTAGATTCAAAAATATATAACCCATTATGAGGTCGGTAAACTTAAGTAATCCAAGATGTTTTAAATATCTCCATATTCATTGTATAAATGGACTGACCCGATACTTGATGAAAATTCACAAACACCGTAGCTTCATCGGTAGTGAAACGCGTCTAGAAATGAAAAATGTTTGTGAACATTTCTTAGTTATTATCATGGATATAAATTGTATTTGGAGTTGAAAGTTGACAGAGCGTCCAAACTCACCAAAAAATATTTTCAATAATTTAATTTTCAGTTCTTATTCTAGTGATGACTTTTCAAAATAAATTTAAGATTAACCGAGTCAGAGTCAAATTCAACGTTAGTTGGCATCAGTTGGATATACACCTTTTTTCCAATAGAAAAGTACTTCATGGCCATCATGTATTCTTGAAAAATTTTCAGTAATGTAATGTAATGAATCGATGTAAGATACAAATTTGTTTTGCGTCAATTTCTTGTGTAACACTACTAAAAAAATGTACTTACTCAATTCTCGAGAATGAGTAATGAAAAATAAAATGTGAAACTTGTTTTAATTGAAAACGGTATGTTTCAAGGAGAGAATACTTTTTGGGAAAGAAAGGTTTTGGCTCTCTAGACCTCCATCTGTATACAAAAAAAGTGGGAATCTTCCGAAAAGAAGGAAGCAATCAATTTAAAAAGATTAACTCTTCATAAAGATGTGTAGATCATGTATATTCCAAATATTTGCTATTGAATTGAGTCAGATATCACTATACAACTAGATAAACAATTTAGTAAATGAAAGAGGTAAAATTCCACTTGTATGGAACACTGTCATTCTCACTGGTGGACATCCGAAGTTTCGACTTAAGACACTTGCCTTATCGACTCTTCAGGAGTGTAATTCAAAGTATTTGTTGTGAAAGTATTTTTCTTTCGTATCATCCAATATCTGAATGGAAGTAGCTGTTTGGAGAAGGCTTTTTTTCCATTTTGTGTCTGAAAGTTATTTCTCTGCATGATTTTCACATCTTTGTATACAGCTATTTTTTTTAATTGATTGTTTCTTTTCTTTGTTGGAAAGGAAAGAAAGTTAAAAACATTTTTCCCCAAAAGAAGTGAAACAGTTCAAGAACTTTATTTCCACTGAAAATTTTATAATTTCAGATATTTTTCTTATTGAGGAAGAAGAATGATCAGATATCAACCTTACATGTAATCCACCATGGAGTCATGCCAATGTCCGTATGGTTTGGTGTCAAATATACTCCAGGTAGGTTTGATTTTTTTTCATAAAAAGTTGCCCCATTCAACTCCCGTTGGAAAAATCCTTTGTGTATTTTTCAATGATATAAAGCTTGGATGAATTACTGTTCAGTCAACCTCTCCTTTTTTTTTATGTTATGTTCTTCTAACAAATATAAAGTACAAAATTTACAATTCGTCAACCATCATAAACTGTCTTGTTTTTGTTTATTTGTCATTCCATTCTCCTTAGCAGAGTTTTTAAGAAATGTTTTCGTCGGAAAATAGTCTTCTGACATTTACGGCTGACTGAATTATCATATGATATGAAATATCACCGACAACACGTCTAGAATACTCCAGACACGTGTGTTTGCCAAATACAAATCCTGTGCGGGTAAAAGGCAGTGATTATTATTTTCATCAACTTTCCTTTCATTGAATAATTATAAATTTTTATAGGTGGTCACAGCACATTCTTTGGATTCATCAATAGTTTTGTTCATATAATAATGTACACTTATTATATGTTGAGCGCCATGGGACCTCATATGCAGAAATATCTCTGGTGGAAAAGATACCTCACTGCACTACAAATGGTAAGACAAAAATGTATGATTTGGAATGTGAACTGTCGAATTGATTTGAAACAGCTTCAATTTCTAAAGAAACTATTCAGTCAGAACGCTTTCGAAGAAGTAACCCAGATAATGCCACTGCCCTTTTTAAAGCATAAACTGCTGTTTTGCCAGAATTTTCATTTTTTCAAAAATGAATTTAGAGCTTGAAAAGTACACTCATATTTATGAAAAATTAATAGGAAATTATCAAATCCACCCTCCCATGTGTCACTCAACAGAACTTGGGCGTTCTTTTAAAAGGCCAATGGCAAAATGAGTGACTATCATCTGGTAGATTTTTTATTCGGTATTCGAAACAAAACAATACAGATATGTTCATAAGCGAGTTTATTCAAGTCTAAAACTTGAAATAAAAATATTACTCAATAATTCTTAAAACAAAAATAAAGATTTATCATAATGGAAAGCTCAACAAACTAGGTTTTAGTATGATAATTCTGAAAACAATCTTTGGGATGTAGGGCTACTGTAAATTTTTTCAAAAAAAGTTGCTTTTTTATGACAGAAAGTACAGCGAGTACTCCATCGGAAGTCTACTAGTCCTTCCTTCTGATTTCTTTTTGAAGGATTCTAGTATTCTTACCGCAATGGACCGTCTGAAACAAAGACGATCCAATTTCCCACGCCAGGAGTTTCATTCAGCCTTATCAACAAAGTGACCTTATCAACAGCCTTATCAACAAAGAGGAAAATACCACTTTTTGTCTCTAATGAAAGATCTATATAAACTAATGTTTTGATCCGCTCTGTCTACGCCTCCCATATTTTCATTATATATTTTTATAATACTCGGCTGTGGAATGAGAATTGCTTCATTTTCTTTCTTAGAAAATCTTTTGACCTGGATAGTTGGGAAAACCTTAGCATGGTTTGAAGCAAAGTTGACAATACTGTTGTCATGCCACTTAACACACGATTATTTCATTGTCCACTGATGAAGCATAGTCAAAATTTCCTTGTGGCTGTTTCTTCATGTCCTTGGATGACATCATTTGCCAACTCTTCGGTAAACGATTTTCTCGTGCCCTTTATGCCTCTAGATATCAATTCTGAAAGCAGCGGCAAGGAATTAAATAAATTGTCAAAAAAAAAAAAGTGGTAATTCATGTTAGTTCCAGAAGCTTTCAGAGCATCTACAAACTCAAAGACAACAGTTGCACCTAATCCTAGAGCCTTATATTCTTATGAATGTATGGTGTTTGAGCCTTGATATGGCTCGAACCACTCAATATACCCTAGTCGGTTGGTTCCCGTCCATAATTTATACCCCTAGCGAATTGGTTTCCCACGAATGAATTGTTTCGTTGGATGTCTTCCATAGTAGGGTACCATCGACTCGTCTACACTATGATGCTTGGCTGGTGGAGCCATATTCATAAATTTCTCATTCAATAAACTAATCAGGGGGCGAAATTTCACAAACCTGTCGCCAGCAGCAAAATTTGCATTGTTACAACAATGTAGATTTTGCATCAGGTGGCGAAATCTGTTTCTGATCATTGCATTACAGATCAACCTATTGTTTCTATCAGGCGAATTTTTCCAATACATTTCTCTTTGCGGACGGCAATTGTAACCACTGAGTAATAATATCCCAATAAAACAACGCATTTCATCAGCAACACGATTTTGATCACTGGCGTACAAATTAGTGTAAGTGACTAGCAAGTTCATCACTTCATCATCATAAAATTTTAAAAAAACTGCCCACAGGCGAATGTTGTTGTTCTGGTTCACAAACAGCATTCCAAGCAGGTAAATCAGAGGTGATGTCATTTCTTGTCCAAACAAATTTATTTTTTTCTTTCATTGGCTTGAACATTTTCTTTCTCTTCACAAAACGGGACAATGGAAGATCGTTATTACTATCGAATATACTATCCGAGTCAATATTGTCAAAATTCACCTCAGCGTCAGCTCTAAGCTGTCCTCCTAGTAGGTTTCTTATGTTCACATTACATTCATCTCCACTGTCGTCATCTGTTATGTAATTGTTATCAGGTAGAAAAATGATTATTTCATTTGGTATTCGATCATCATCAATATCCAATTTCTCAGCCTCTTCCAAAAGTTCATTGAGAATCAAAGGTTTTTTCCAAAAATCGCTAAAAGAAACAAAACATAAAATAATTGAAAATTGTATTTTATTTTCATGGGCTATTATAAAAAGAATCGTGTTTTGAAAACACCCAATTTTAGCAGCGCTTTTGCCACTGTCATTTCGTAAGAACACAGTCAAACTTTAACCTAACCAAGAACCCATAATTTACATCACGATGATAATTGTTGTTAAAAAGGTACCCGTTGTTTGTTCATTGAATTTTATAAGTTGTCATTTTATTGTCAAAGTATTTAAAGCTATAACTTAACTTGAAGATTTCATGTTATTCGACATATCGGCACCAACTTCTAGTATCATCCCTTGACAAGACACCAACGGCGGCAAATGAACGACAGTCGCCACAAATATAAACAACTGGAAATAGATCACTGTACAAGTAATTCCATCTATCAACAAGTAGCCCGAGTTGTGTTACAGGCGCCTATTTCACGATGGTGTTCAAAAGGACAGTGGCAAAATATGAAATCACTTTTTTTTTCAAGTTTTGTCTTTATCTGGGTTAACTGTAATTGGAAGTTTTCTGATGTTATTAACTCTATATGAAAGCAAAACTTTTCCAAAAACTCTAGTATACAAACATTCGGCCACATTCATGACGGTGATTGTATATGTTAACAATCATATCAATTCATTATACATACTAAACTTCCCTCTGCTTACAGATAATAATCAGTTTCCTTGAATGAAGTTACGTCATTTACTTTGATAATTATAGTAGAGTTAATTGTCAAACCTGTCGGTACCGTAAAATGACATATATTTAGTCTGGACTATAAAATATTGATAGAAATATTAGACAATTTCAATAGGAGTATGTCACTGAATAGATCTAATTCCTTTCACAAGTACAAATCAAATAGTTTCAATATTGGGAGCAAATTGAGTATTGAGAGAAGAGAGGTAGAAACCTTCAACATTGTTTTTCAATAAAATAGCGACAATTAAGTAATATAAATGAATAAGAACTATAGGCAGTAACCATATTGAAAAGAATACCGGCAGTTTTGGGCAAGAATTTGTTTTAAAAATGGTGGCAATGCAAGATTTACATATAATGTAAAAGGTTCTAAGTTCGCACTGTGGAGTGGAATACAGCAAACATAGAGCTAGTAACGAGACTTGGGGACAAGGTTCGATAACAAAAAAAAATGTTTAATGTTTAAACAGGAATAAATCCCAATAACAAGATATATTAATATTATTAACAAGCATGTTACAGTTTATATCTGCCTATATACTATATACATACAATACACATACGTATATACCTACATACATACACATATACATGAATACAATACTAATTTATCAACTAGAAACACCTGAAGCGAGTAAACATAAAATAATATAAACATTTAGGAGAGTTAAGCAGAAAATTAGGTGGAACACTTGTGTGCAGCAAGCTAGGAAAGTAATTGAAAATGAAACCATAAGTCGGATATAGAGCTAACAAATAAAAACATAGTTCAGGTGTATTACAAAAAAACATAATTCAGCAATAATACAGTAGT
>WOGN01002805.1:619-16155 GCA_015342105.1 Leptinotarsa texana
TTTTCTGGCACATCATGAGAACCTGCCTGGTCATCATACATTTCTAAATCTTCCTCCCAATTTGCTGGGGGTTTTGGAACTGGTAAACCTTCTTCATGAAGAACCGGCCGTCTTGCAGAAGGAATATCCAGATATACAATTTTGTGTTCACTCTATCTTGGAAAACCAGACACGTTTGTCATGCAAAAGTAACAGTCGTTGTAATGATTTGTTGTTTCTCGCCAAATCATTGAAACTGCAAAAGGCATAGAAGAGCGTTTACCATTTAACCAATTACTTAGATTTGCTGCACAGGTTTGGCAACATACATGAGGAGCCCAATCCCGATCTTGATCACCAACAACACATCCAAAATACGTATGGTAAGCTACTTTGATCATTTGGCCGTTTCTGCTATTTAGGAGTAAACTGACCACATATATAGCAAAAACAATCTGCGGGACTAATGCAGTCACGTTTATGTACTCTGCACATTTTTGTACCGTTGCGTACGTCGAGTTCAAACTTGTGATACTGCGTTTATAGGAATGGACTTATTTTATTCACAAAGATAACACTACTATATTATTCGCGTGTTTGCTCACCTCGCTCCTCTAATACTAACTCACCACTACTCGCGTTGAACTGATATTGATTATCCGATTGTCAACTTGCTACTTTTATAGAGGTTCCGTATTTCTGGTATTTTCTGGAAACTTCAAGTATCGAAAGTTCGAGAAGCGGCATTACAAGTCTCATATATAGCGGAAGCAGATACGAATACTGAGTAGTGTGTGTTTCCAGATTTTAACAATTTCCTCAATTTAGGGGAAAAGCAAATTTTGCATTTTGTTCCCATTGAATTTCTGTGAAAAAAAATCATAACTCAAAAATCTTACGAGTTTCGCATTTAGAGACCAGAAATTGCATGACAGTCGTAAATTGGCTGGCTGTAAACTAGTGACATTATTTGTATAGATCTTGTCTGTGGCTTCCATCGCGTTGACTTTGCCGTGAATTCTTGAATTGATATGAACCGATTAAAATAAATGAAATACTAGATGTTAAGTGAATTCTATTGCAATACATTAGTAAAAAGCTCACTCAAATCTTTTGCCTCACGCACCATACTCTCTAGACCTTACGCCAATCGATTACCATCTCCCCAAGCACTTGGAAAAATTTCTTGCCAGTAGAACCTTCGCAAATCAGGACCAGGCAAAAACATCCTTCCTCTATTCCCTCAAATCCCGAGCACACAATTTTTATGCTGATGGAATTAATCGACTTCTGTTACGTTGACAAATGTACGCTGATCTAATTCGATTGAAATGAATAGTTATTCAATGAGTAGACTCAGTGAATTCATGAATACAAAACATCCAGTATTCAATGATCATCAACAAAAATATTGAATACGATGTTGAAACACTTCTTCACTGTCATTATAATCTTCATCGATGTTTTTCAAAATGATTTCCAAATTTTTACAAGAGAGCATTGAAAAGAAAATGCACAATGATACTGTAACAGAAATATATTCTATTTTATACATAAACTAAAGAGTAAGAATCTAAAACTAGTATCTCACAAAAGTATATCTAAAAAGTCTTCAGCGTTAATTAATCAAAGTAGATATAGCAACATTTCGAATACCAAAAAAGTAAACAAGGCTGGATACTCATCGCAAGAACATAATGATACTTTATCATCCGAAAATTCTGGTCGAAATCCCCCTAAACAAATTTAATTGGTATCAAAACAATTATTCAATTAACAATTTTGAAAACGATTAGAAAAATATCTGTTTTAACTCATTTATTTTTTTGTTTTAATTCAATAACTCTTGAAAGAACCATATCCAGAGCTGTTTACCCTCGAAACTTTCATATATTTTCAGATGCCTTATTCGATGGCACTAATTCATCAACCTCTTCAAATGTGTTAAATATTTTCAAATTATTTCATAAGAGGCCATCTTCGGCTATATCTTTAAGTTGATGAAAACAATTCAGTCACTTGTGAATTTTGTCAGCCTTACTTATTATCGTAGTTAAATAATATTAAAAGTACCATAGCATATATCATATTACATGATATGTTACTTTGCACAAAGTCAGGCCAAGGAATTCAAGGAAATTAGAAATAAATATTTTGAATAAATATGTTATATTTACAAACCTACAGTTTCTGAAATTGGTTATTTGGAATGAACACACTTCCAGCGTTGGAGAAATATATTATTAGGTTTGACACCCAAAATCCAATTATAGATCTTTTTACAGAAACTTTGGTCACATTTTGCGTGGGTATATAAAGAAAATTGATTGATTCTTATATTACTACATTTATTAGAATATATTCTCAACTTTCTTTGTTTTAATAAAACCAACTACTATATTTAAACTCTCAACTGCATACTCACACACAAGACCTCTCAGAGCTAAACAAATTATACACAAAGTGACAATTCAATCATGAAAACATTCTGAATTTGATGAATGATTATTCAAATGAGAATGAAAGCAACTTGCAAATAAAATAATGTATATAAAACCCTACTCATTATGCGTCATCTGGGACAAGGATGAACTATTTTTTCCGTCTAAAATGTATCACTTGTGATTGGAATGAAGTTTATAGATAAATCAAAAAATGTTAGTCCATATTACGAAATGAAAAACAAGGTGAGTAACATAATGATCACATTTCAATAGATTTCTCAACATGCATCTCTCACAAAGTACTTATACCGTAGGATCTGGTAAATTCCGGCCGGAAAACAACTACTTCTCTGGCTAATACCAAGCTGGACATTTTAATTATATCCGACAGACATTCATGACAGATACCTTAGAGAGTTTAGTCTTGCAGATGTTTCTCGTTCATCTAGCAGCATTTTATAATACTGGAAGAAACAATTCGAACGATGGACATAGAGTCGATCCAACAAAAATACTTCAATCAGTCAGAATAGTAATACTCAAGTAATTCTCAAAATGTACCTGAAAAAAAGTCATAGTGGTGCGTAGAAAAAGTGTTTTTGTTAGTTTCGTCATTTCAGTTTTGTGTTGGAAGGTATTATGATAGATGTACTTTCGCTAAAAAATTATATGTTTTGTTCGAAATATTAAAAACTACTGATGACATACCAAACCTATTTTTGGAATAATTATTGAAAGTTGAAAAGACTCAGACAGAAATATGAAATGAATCGGCAATAATAAACATTTGTATTGAAAAATGATGTATTACCAAAGACAGAACTTAGGAAAATTTGGCAATATACGTTTTGCTCTCCTAGATAAATTGAACTTATTCGTATAGTTTTTTATCGGTACACCCATAAGGGCGCAAAATCAATATAATTTATCTCACTTAGCTCGGATTTTGAAAATCAGCCTTGACAAAACTCAGAAAACAACTACATTGTTACTTTCCGTATTGGAGAATTATATAAACAGTTTTTCAATTGAGGCAAAGAAAGGGAGAAAGGGCTAATCAAGACTCTTCTACAAATGTACGTTCAAAACATTGAATATTTGTTAAGACGATATCTATCTTTTTGATAACTAGCTAACATGTTATATTTTCTATTTATTATTTTCTTTCAGAAAGGAAACCAATTATTTCGAAGAAATTACATTTTTACTATGTGTGGATAATAAAAATATTCAAATAAAAAAAATACAAAGATATTTCAGGTTACTTTCAATGAGAAATCTGATTTGGATTCGAGCTTGAATTCTATTTTCTAGGTCAGATTCGATTTTTTCAATAGGAACCCCTTCTTTCAATAGCGAAATCGAAAATAGCGGAAAATTCCACGTTCGAATATTTATTCAGATCTTGCATGATCCATAATCCCACTTTTAGCATTACCATGGAATAAGGAAATAGGAATTTGTAACATTTGGATGATTTTTCAGAGTGTGTTTCTTTGCCTTTTTTTACTGTGCTTTTCAGAATGACTTTCTCACGCCTCATCTTCAGATTTTTTTGGTATGAGTTTCCCTTTACTTTGGCCTTCAACTCTTATGTTGTTCGACTCTGGTTCCCATTCGGAACAATTCCGTCTTGAAAATGGGGATGATGTCACCACCCAATCTAACTAACGGATTACCAGTTGAAAGTTACTCATGGTGTGGCCTTTTATTTTTTTTTTATTACAAGTCTTGCGGGATTCATAGTTTCTTCCTCCAAGTGAGTATATTTTTCTCTAAACTAAGTACTCCAGTTTCTCACTAAAAATCAATGGAAATTTTCGAAACTATCTCCAATCAGAAAAAGACACATTTTTCAGACAGACAATTCATTCCAGATGACGAAAATAATTTTGAACGGGATTATAATATTCTTGGTTCGATCTGAAATAGTTGTACCTCATTAAATTTTCAGATAGATTGTACAGAGTGATTTATATCCAAATCGAAATCCTGTGGGGTTATTTTGCTAATTTGATAGACCTGCTGGAAGCTGTTATTTGAACTACATACGATTTTTTTCTTTATTATTATATTGTTGTAGCTGACAAGACCTATAACTAGTTTTGTAGCTTTTCAGCAAAATAACCCCGCTGTATATCTATTATTTTGACATTACTGAAAATAAATAGTTTTAAAAACATCTTACTTATCGAATTGGACCGTTATTATCATAAAGTGTTGTCAGTATCGCTTGTGTTCTCTGTGAGGTGACGGTTTCTGATCGCGCCAGTCCTTTATATCCTTATGGGGCCTTCCTTCGTGGTGATGGTGATGGTGGTGATGTCTTTTCTTTTCCACTGCTGTGCTCCCTTTAACTCCGAAGTTGTCCGACCCCACCATTTCCGGACCATCGCGTTGTCTTTCGGGTCTGTAGGGCTCGTCTAGGGTTTCTTTTCTACGCAGAGGTGAGTGGTTGTTATGCGCTGCTTTGAGGCCCGCTTTGCTGCCAGCGGATTCGTGAAGATTCTCCCACGCTTGCCGGTAATATCGGTTTAGTCCACCGTTTCGAGATTCAGAACTGGAGGAATCGAAGGAAGCGACTGTATTACAATCGGGAGAGGCACGATGACGGTAATGTTTGGCACTATGATTCCTAGAAAGAAAATAGCGAATAAGATGGATGAAGTGGATATTAACTTGAACATAAATTGAACATTAATTAATTAAAATAGGCATACTATATAATAAAGAAAAATATATAAAACAGAAAAGCATGCATTTCGAGGTACACACATTAGCATATAAATAAATAGTAATTCTTGGGATAATTGTATAAAGCGAACCATTCTATACCTACATACGGAATGGTTTGGATATTTTGATTATTCTTTCGAATTTCATTACATACTCCGTATATTTCTTCGGTTTCCAAGTCCAAATCAATGTTCAACTGAAAAAATTATTGTACTTTTCCTATCTTTTACTTTACTTTACTTTATTTGCAGATAATACCCCAATTTCATGGCATGCCGGTAGCAACCATACGTTATATGAAGTTATTGAGTGTGACATCACTTGAGTGGAAGACTGGTTTGACTCAAATCTCTTGAACTTGTATTTATTAAAAACAAAAGTAGTGCCAGATTCCAACTGTACATCTAAATAATGTTCAAATTGACAATGTGCTAACTTCTATATTCCTTGGCATGGTCATTGATAGTAATTTAAAATTCAACAACCATGTAGATAGTTTAAAATCCAAGCTCTTTTCTGGATGCTATGCAATATGAGTAACTGCATTAGAGCTCGTATCTGCATCAGCTATAATGATTTATCATTCTCCCTTTGAATCTCATCTTCGTTATGGTATTTGCTTTTGTATAGTGTCTATTTTACCATATGCCTTCAATTAGTATTATTGATACAAAAACGTACAATGCGATGCATATGTAAAGCCAAGCCTATGGACTCTTGTAGGCATCATTTTGCCTCCAACAGAATCCTAACTGCGGTCCCCTTTTTTATATAAAACGATCTGCCTTCTCTTCAGGAACTTGTTTAAAAACTTGGATGAGCCAATGTATCGAAATATGCAAATGTTCAGCTTCAAATTACCGCTGCCTTGTTGAACCCTAGTTGAAGTTTACATTATTTACAACGGTCTCAAAATGTTCAATCGCCTTCCTCAAGCAGCTATAAAAACCATACATGACCTTATCGCTCTTAAGAAGGAGTTGAAGCACTTGCTTTCTGTGTTACCTTATTATAGATTGTCGTAACTCTGCGATGATAATTTTAGTTGGGTATGGCCAACTGTAATATCTACGGTATTTTATTTATTTGATTTGTTTGATTTAAATTAGTTTAAATTGCTTTATTGTATTTTATTGATCATGTTCTCATATCCTGAAAGTTTTCATGCCTCTTTTCAGTTCATGTTATCACTTACTTTCTGTGATTTTACTTTTATGATTCCATTTACATGTTATTTGTATTTCTCACCACCAGAAATTCTCAATAAAAATTACTTCTTGGAACAATAAAGTATATTTTGAATCAAACTGAATTTCTACAGTGTGTTACTATTTTCACCCCTTTTCACCACGTATTTGGCTACTTTTGAGCAAAGTTTTTCCCCTTGACAAAGTTTTTCAAGAATGATAACGTGGAATTGAAAATACTAAAGAATATGCTTTCAGTGAAAAAAATATGTATTAGGTAATTCTTGATTCTTCGCAAATTAAAAGTGCTGATATTAAAAGTGACTTATAGGTGCTGTAGGTGAAAAAAAATAAATAATAATTAAAGTGGGAGTTATTACCTGTAGGTTTTGTACAGCTTTCATAAAAAGACAAAATTTTTATTTTGAGAAAAATGAATCTGTATGAAAATTTCTGTACAGCTTTTGGAGAATTGGTTTTAATTTCATCATGCCGTATGAATTAGTTGGTTGGCAAGACTGTGAACGTAATATCAACCTTCTACCGTATAATGAAAAGCATCGTTTTCAAGATATTATTCGACATTTGGAATGAATGACAAAAAATATGAGAATGATATTATATAGAAAAAATAGCTGGGTTCAATGAGTATTTTTCAAACGTGAATGCAGTTCCAGCTTATAAGATTGATAAAGCCAATAAACCGTGTAATAAAAATCTGAATTCATTGTACCTTCATGATTCCGGCTGAAGAGTTTGAAATCAAAAAATTAAATAAAGCACCCGGAGGACCACTGAAACATAAAATGAGTGAGTCTTCACGAACCGGCATTTTTTCGTAAACGTTAAAAATTACGGTTATCAAACCATTATACAAATCTACGAAGAGAAAAATTATGTCAAATTATAGACCTAGTTCCAATTACACAATGGTTATATATTATTTATGCTAATTAATGGATTGGAAGAAGAGATACTATTGAATGGCCTCGTAGATCCCCGGATCTATCTCCTCTTGGTCTTCATCTGGAGCCACCTAAAATCAGTTGTTTTCGAGACGTAACCTGACTCAATAGAGCAACTGAAAGAAAAATAATCCAAGAATGCTGAGCTATTCCCAGAGAAACAATATACGTCAAGACTTTGAAAATAGACTCTATTATTGTCTTGAAAAAAATTTGAATATTTTTCAAATTAATAATAGGAAATAAAATTATAATTGAAATGAAAAGTGTTTTATTCAATTAACCAGAAACTACTACATCGAATGTAGCTTTCTAGGGTACCTTCCATTAAAAAGCATGTCTCTAGAGCTTTTAGATAAGGTACCACAAATAAGAGGTTGCCATTCTATAATATTCCATTCTATACTATACACAGAATCAGCCATTGTAAGTTTTCAAATTGTCACTCTGTATATCTGCCTGATGTAAACCAATAATTGAATGTCACAATCACTTTCGATGGTCTGCCTAGTAGTTTTGTGTTCTGATTTTGGTGGTGATCAGTTATTTTAGATTTCACGTGGAGGAGACCAATATCTATTCATGTTTGCATTGGCACTGGATCTGCATTTTATATTTTGAATAGTGGAACATTTTCCAAACTGGGTTTCAAAAAATATCTCTATAAATAGAGAAGTAATAGTATATGTATTTCATATGTTTGTGTAGAAATATTTTTTATGAATGGAGATATTGCTTGAATTCTTCAAAAAAAAAAGTTTGATCAACCTTTTACTATACTTCTCTTGATGAATAATTCAAGTTACGTATTTTGCTACTATTCTAGCTAGGAATGTCAGCTTTTCCAACCAGAATGGAAAATGAATTGGATGTTTCAATAGGAACATCCAATTTTCACATATTTTATTTTCGTGAAATACTTCGTGTTGAAAATGGTCAAAACTATCCAGGAGAAAAATTATTCTGTTGAAACTTCATTGAATGAACGTCTAGCAACTCCCACATGATTTGAAACACATACCCATCAATAATGCTCTAAGGCCATCCAATCCAGAATTTAGTAATCATAATAATTTGAAAATATGTTAAAAATCTGTTTTTCTGATAACCAGCCGTCGTCTTTTATGAAAGACTACCCTCGAAAGGATAATTTGTGTGAGCCGAAGATTAAAGAGATCTTACATTTCAACGTGCGATTCCTAGCACGTGTTTGACGATAGGCAGTAAAAATCGATCTTCCGGCCTCGCGGCCTGAACCAACGTTTCTCCCGAAGGTCAATGGAATGAGTGGATTAAACAACTTTCTGAAGGGCTTCCCGGAGGAAGGTCAACCCTTGTTCCCACCTTGCAATCTCGCAATGCTGGGACCTCTCCTGAGCGTTTATCAGGAAGCTCCAGCACCTAGCCAGCTCTCAATATGTGAAGCTTTCGTTTATACCGATCAGGCGCTTCCGATAGAGAGATGTCCACAGTTCAGAGATCAACCGCCAAGTGACAGTACTTTTGTTTAATATTGTTGAACGGTTTATTTTGGCTTGCCTGTTGTTTGTTTGGGTCAAATTTAGTAACTGAAGTTTGACCCTCTTCCTGTTGACAGATTGATCTGATATTTGGTACACAAATTCAGTTTTGATGACAATTCAATTCAATAAATTCTGTATTATTGTATATCCAAGATGACCGTAGCTATAAAATAATGGATTATATATCAATTTCAGTGGAATAGAGCGTCTTTTTGGTAACTCACCTTACCGTCAAGACCGAACTCTGGCGTTTACTATATAAGTTTGTATTTTATTTCATTGTAGCTAGGGCAATTAGATCTATTATAATTATTAGTGTATTGTTTTACAACTACTTCAATATCAAATTAAAGGGCTTCACTAGTAGAATAGTAGTACACTTTGGAAAATATGGAAATTCAAGATGGCCGCAGCTACAAAATGGCGGATTACATATCATTTTACAACTACTTCAATATGGGTATCAAATGATAGGGCTTCACTAGTAGAATAGTAGTACACTTTGAAAAAGATGCAAATTCAAGATGGCCGCAACTAAAAAATGGCATACTGAGGCGCTAAATGAACTAAACAGAATGATAAGAATTGAGTAATGCAATGTATGTTAAATGATACAGGTACCAGCTAGCAGTCATCACACCACTCTTCTCAGCAATCTGAGGTATTCATATTGATTTACTGAGGAGATTGGTGTGATAACTGCTACCTAGGACCTGCCGAATTATTTCTTTTACTACTGACTGACTGAGGCCTCGGGTACATACAGAAAACAATGTCTTTCCATGAATCGTCATTTTATATCGTGACCAACTTGTAGTCCCATGTAGGGTTATCACAGTGATGAACTGAATATCACTGTGTGTCTTGGTCTCGATATCAAAAAATATTGTATAGGGTTGATCACCCTTGAGGATGTACGATTAGATATGATTAATTAGTTAAGGCTTTCGCAGCCTAGATGTTCATTGTTACGATCTTCATTCAGGTTGGAACTGCATCCTAACGTTTCGCCAGCACGGGTGGCTGGCTTCTTCAGAGGTTTATTCATTTAATTGATTCACCAATTACTGGTAATTTTTAGTCTAGTTCATAGGTTGTATTTACGTTTGCTCAGGTAGTCCGCCTCTCTTGTTTATGCGTTGCTATTGGCCAAATTGTTAGTACTTGTTGAAGACGTAATATTGCATTGCGCTGTTGCTACTTTAGCATCTTTCAGTATGGAATTCCAAATTTGCTCAAGCATTACCGCCTCTTCTTTTCTGGTGGTAGTTTTCCGTATGTTTGTGGATTTTCATGGCTTTCCGTACAAGCCGACAGTGGCCCAAGACAATCAAGGTTTCGGAATACGAATCGTCTCATGAAATCATCATCATCATTGTCGGAAATCACTCAGAAGACCATTATAAGAATGAAAGCTGTTCCGCAAAGGCTCTACGATCTTCCGAAGATTCACAAAAAAAAGTTCCATTGAGACCCATAGTTAGTGCACTGGGTTCGCCTACATATTACTTGTCAAAACACCTAGCATCGCTCCTCCAGCCTCATGTTGGGAAAATAGCATCGTACGTCAAGGAGTCAAAAAACTATGTGGTAAAAATTATGGATGAAACCTTGGGAGCCAAGTGATATTCTTATTAATTTCGACGTTGTGTCCTTGTGCGCTAACGTCTCGCTGAATGATTCTTTGAGAGAGATAGCCAACCTGTTTCCTAATGATATTGTCAGATTTTTTAAAGACTACCAAACGGGACAGCGTATTGATGGGAAGTCCGGTAATAGCAAACTTCTTCATGGAGTTATTTGAGAAGAAGGCAATCAACGCTTTCGATTTCAAACCAACCATTTGGCTACGATACGAGGATGACCCGTTCGTCACCTGGAGACATGTGAGGGAGAGACTGAACTTATTTCTATATCACATAAATTCGTTTTTCTCAAACTGAAACTGCAGTATTTTATGACGACCTGTATTATTTCAAGGACACCAAAAGAATCAAAACTAAATTCTAAATGTTCTCGATCTAGTTGTAAAAGTGCTATTTCGTGCTGTAGCGGAGCATGCAGTGCAGTGCGGGTGGCCGTGTCAATCCGTACCTGTGGTTCAGTACCGTCTTCGACTGGTACTGCTAGATGGGGTTGGAAAAGTACCCGGCTCGATGCGAGCGGTAGCTGCGCGAAAACTCTCTGCGACCGATCTGCTGGTCCGGAAAAGGCAGCGCCAGGAGGGTGTACCATCGAGAGGGCATCGCGCTGGCTGATGGCAGGCGATGGGAGGATCGAGCTGATGCACCCGCACTGCGATCCGCAAATTTTGTCAGTTATTTCGCTCCCATATTGAAATTCTCAATATTATTCTGACATTTTTGGGAAAGAAAGTTTTTGGCTTTCTACTACGCCATCTCGATGAAAAAAAATGTGAGAATCTTCCAAAGAAAGGAAGGAAGTAATCAATTTTGGAATAAGTAACTCTATACATGAATGTGTAGATCATGCAAAGAAGTAACTTTCAGACACAAACTGAAAAAAAGTCCCCCTGAAATAGCAACTTTTATATAAACATTGCATTACACGAAAGAAACAAATACTTCTATATGATCATTGAATTATACAGAAGATACTTTTATCTACTCAGTTTGTATTTCAAACATTCGTTGTGGAAAAAAAATCAGATATCATTCACATGGATTGTACTTTAAATGAATGGTAATAAATTGCACTTACATGGAACACTGTCACCCTCACTGGTATACACCGATGTTTCTCCTTAAGACACTGGCCCCAAGGCTCTTCAGTACCAAATTGGATGACATTATAGAAAATACACACAATTCATTCATGAATTACGATTTTCAATGTCACGGAATAAGATTAATCCACTTATGTCATCGATGACATCGTAATGACATACATTCACCTATAGTGTTATCCAATTTGGTACTGAAGAACCTTGGGGCAAGTGTCTTAAGGCGAAACATCGGTGTATACCAGTGAGGGAGACAGTGTTCCATGTAAGTGCAATTTATTACTATACATTTATAGTTCAACCCATGTGAATGTTTGAAATACAAACTGAGTGGAGAAAAGTAACTTCTGTATACTTCAGTGTTCATATAGAAGTATTTGCTTCGGAAGAATTTTTTTCTTTCGTGTAATGCAATGTTTATATGAAAGTAGCTGTTTCAGGGGGACTTTCTTTCAATTCGTGTCTAAAAGTTACTTCTTTGCTTGATCTACACTTTCATGTATAGAGTTACTTATTTTCAAATTGATTTTCTCCCTTCCTTTCTTTGGAAGATTCACTATTTCCGTTTATGAATCCAGATGGAGTAGTAGAAAGTCAAAAGGCACATTCTCGTTATTGCCTTGTACTGATTGGTGAAGGTTCTACCGGTAACAAAGTAATCGTGATTGAAAAGATAATAGTCAATTAGCGGGAGGTCTAGGGAATATTATGGGTGAGGCAGAACTCCGACGCTGAATTCATTTAATTTTCAGACGGTGATTTGTGAAATCTGCGGACGGGCTTTGTGGTGGAGCAGGATTCGGACCTTCTGTTGACGAATGCCAGAAGCTGCTGACGCAGCGGACAAAACTTTCAAAACAACCCAACATCTGGTTGGTTGCATTCAATAATCAAATCCAAACAAGTGAAAACAATTTCAATTTATGAATGATTGTATCAGTAGGATGTTCAAGCAATGGAACCCAAAACAAATATTTTTGGAATTTTTAATGTTTGTCTGTACATTTGTGTGCGCTAATTTCAAAAACTTCTTGGCCAATTTTGGAGGGTTTTCACTGATGCATAATGGTTAGCCTCGCTTAATATTTATTGTTCAATTCATTTCAATTTCTTCCGATCAGCTCATAAATCAAAAGTCATGTCAAACATTTGTTGTTCATACCTTCTGAATGATTCACTACGTAACACAAAACCAACGCAATTATAACCTTTGTTCATCACGCGTGTCACTTTAGTTGAAAGATTGCTTGAATTTACTTTCTTGTGCGTTTAGATTTTGCGATAACTGCTAACATATCAATTTGAATGTTATGGTGTGAAGGCAATTATATTGTGCATGATATGCTTGAAACAACTTAGGTATCGATTTGGTATGGATTAATAGAGCATTCGCCCAAATAGTTTCCTAATTACTAGATTATACAGGGCGTTTCAACGAAAATTGGACCATCCCCTGTAAGTCAGAAACGGACGTGTAGTCAAATACTTCAAAAAAACACGTCAATTTTTATTTCTAGGGGAACTGATTTTGATATGAAAATCATACCCGAAACTTCACCCCTGAGGTTAGCAACTACCCCGCCTATTTTTTCAATTGCATGGGGGTCGAGTGATACATCATTTGAAAGATCCTTTGTCCCTCTATTACCTCTATATTTTTTTTGAAATTGGTTAATTTGTCATTGAGAAATTAAAATTTGAACGTTTTATTTGAGAAAAAACAGAACATGCGCTGTCGTTCATTTCAATGAGGAAATCAACAACAAATAATATCATCAAGAACAAAATCAACGAATAAACTGTTCGAAATGACCTTACCCTAGTTCCATACGATAATACCATCTACTCTCGAAAGCGTTACGTACATTATTCAAGGTGTCCGGGGTCAGCAATTGGCATTCCCGAACAATTCTCTGTCGCAGGCCTTCTAGATTTGTAAGTTTAGTGGAGTACACTCTCGACTTCAGGGGCCCACTGAAAGAAGTCTATCGGTGTGAGATCAAGTGATTTAGCTGGCCACTCCACTGGACTCCTTTTGCCGATCCAACGCATTGGAAAACATTCGTCCAAAAACTGTCTCACCCAAACATTAAAATGGGGGAATGCATGATCCTACTGGAATGTTATTTAATTTTCCACTGAATTGTTTTCATTTTCCAAAATTTGAGTTATAGGATCTACACACTCTTGCAATAGATTTAAGTATGTCCCCATTGAGATTACCTTCAACGAAGAATGGACCAACAATATAATTACCAAGAATGCCGGCCCAGACATTAAATTTTTGTAAAGTTTGTGAATGTGTTTCCATCACCAAATGAGCATTCACTTCGCTTCAGTAACGACAATTACGTATATTAGTGGAGTGCCACTATTCAACATGAAGGAACTTTCGTCTGATATTGTAATATCGTATAATAGATTTGGGTTATTGGTCAATTTCTCGCTGAGCACCTCACAAAACTGAAGTCAACGATCGAAATCATCTTCGTTTAATTTCTGAACTAGCCTTATTATGAAAGAATGGTATTTGTAGGCTTTCAAAATCAGAAAAACACTAGTAGTCGATATACCAGACGCTCTAGCTACTAGTCTGATAGATTGTCGATTATTCATTTGTGCATGTCCTAAAACTTCAAGTTCAACTCCGTCATTTCTGACAGGACAAGATACCTCATGTTTTCTGTTGTGGACAGAACCTGATGTTCCAAACCTATCCATTGACTGTTTAACGTATTGATGGCTCAAGTTGTGGTCTAGATGATTCATATTATAAATTCTTGCAGCAGCTTTAGCACAGTAATCATTTCTATTTTTTCTTCGGTAGAATAAACCATGGTGGAACACAGTGAACAAGGATGACTGAATAATAATTAGTGAAGAAGTGACAGTGGCCAACTATCTACTTTTTGTTCTGCGATAACTACATCCAACAAAAATTACTGATGCAGAAAAAACTAACAGTGTTATCCATTTCAAAACGTTTACTACTAATTGAATGAATTCTACAAATCTAGAACACCTGCGACAGAGAATTGTTCGGAAATGCTGATTTCTGACTCCAGACATCTTCAATAATGTAGGAAGAGCTTTCGAAACTAAACTGTATTATTATATGGAACTAGGTGGAAGTTGAATAGAACTGACCGATACTCGATGAAAATCCATATTAAAAAAGAAACTAATCAATACCGTTTATTGTGTGATTTTCACTATAAGGGTTTTACAAAAACCGCGACACGTGTTTCGCTATACAATAGCTTCTTCAGACTTAAACTTGAAACATGCTTGAAGAAGCTAATGTATAGTGAAACACGTGTCGCGGTTTTTGTAAAACTCTTATAGCAAAAATCATACAATTAACTGTATTGCTAAGTTTTTTTTAGGTGGAATTCATCCGTTGATTTTATTGCCATTGATACCCCCATGCCAAATAGGGGTAGTATTTGCAAGGGGGTGAAGTTCAGGGTATGATTAACATATCAAAATTAGTCCCCCTAGAAATGAGAATTGTTCTTTGGAATTGTCTATTATCTACACGTACTTTTCTGACTAACAGGGGGGATCAATTTTTCGTTGGAACGCCCTATATGAAACCAGTATTGTTAAATTGTCCTAAAAGGAAACACACATGCCATCGCGAAATTGTTTGAACACATATACAAAACGAATAATATGCAGTAAATTGTTTTTTTTTGATATCTCAAATGGTAGCATTTTTAGAATCACCGCCCGACTAATCACAGATACCTCTGTCATATACCAATCAATGTCCACTGTATGTCTGTCGACAGACGAAACAGCAGTGACATGTACTGGTGATAAACCAACCATTTCTTTTTGTTTGAAGGTGGTTGTTGACAATGTTTTGTGGTGTATTTCATCAGTTCGGACTTCCATTGTCTAATCTAATATAAAATGATTTGAAACCCTGAAAAAACAATTACAAAATTAATAAG
>WOGN01002806.1:0-16155 GCA_015342105.1 Leptinotarsa texana
TTTAGAGCATTTTCAAGAATACTTTAATATATATATATATGTATAACATAGTTCATGTGAAAGTGTATTTGAAAGAATTCTGATACAGTAATACAGTAGTAACTCAAAACAATAATTGATAACAGAAGAACCAATGAAAATGTTTAATTCAAGTTAGAACATCTGTTATCGTTGTAATTAGCAAATACCAACAATACTTTTTAGTGGTCGAAAAAAAATTGTGAAATAATCATTTTTCCGACGATACATGTTCCGCAAGGGATATACTTCCGTAATTTAAATTTCATTGGGTATATCATGCTTTACGATAGGATTATATTTTTCTCAAATAGTTTTATGGATTTTAGAATGATAGTGACTGATGACGGGTGTTTTCAGATTACTCAAAAAGTATCAAGGTATTCAATGAAAGCATTTTCAATAAATTGATGGATGTAGCCGTTACTACATGGTAGACAATCATAATCATAATCATTTGTAACTAACGTCACTTCTGTTTCATCCTATAAGGACATGATTAACTTTGATTAAAGTTTAATGTATACGTTTGAAAATGTCCTTATAGGACGAAACTGCAGTAACGTTAGTTACATATGAAAGTGGTAAAAAACATATGAAGTTTCGAAAACATTTTTGGATACTTATATAATCATCGCTCAGTCTATTTCATCATCCGCTTCTTGTGGTAGTAGCATTGCCACGTTCACATTCTATGTTTCTCCTGTAATTGTGTCGGAACATGCGGTTCACACTCATGTCGCGAATTTTCACTTTGTTTCCATTTTAAAAATTCAAAAATTCAAAAATATTCGAAATAAAATTTTATGGGATGAGTCTCAGTGGAAGTTTTTATATAAATTGTATCTGAAACTCAACATTGATCTGTCATCAGTAAAATTTTGTTAAAAGTATGCAATCCTCAAAATATCATCTCGGATGAATTTTGAGAAATTCCACTATTCACATACGAGTGACTCTATGCATGGAAATCTCGTTAACGGTAGGATATAGAGAGTATGTTGAATCAAGGCAAAATTGCTTATTTTCGACTAATATTCAATGATATTGAGAACACGCTAAAATTTCATCTAGATCGAAATATGATAATAGAGTTTTTATACATGGTCTCGTCGCACATTTCAAATTTCCAAAGAGGACCTGTTTTTTGTAACAGTTTTTTTCATGTAATGGCATTATTTTCGCTTTGAAAAAAAGTGATTTTTTGATTATTGAATAAATCGTCACTTTTTCATTATATAATAATTATGTAACAAAAGTTATTCAAAGAAATACCACCTGAAAAACTTTCATATCATGAACCTCTTCTTTGTACAACTCTAAGAGAAATATGTTATTCAGTTATTCAGTGACAAAAACTATGCATTATCTCAAACTGTCTATTGATTCAACTCTTCCACCCAAAGCTCATATGAAGTTCCTGAGAGAAGTTGCATATTCCACAAATAGGAACCAAAAGATCGAACAAATTATTAGTTTCGGAGATACTGGAGCGCTAACCAACGTAGGGGATTTTGATAGAATTTTTCATTTCCGTTAACTTTGTTTGTATATATCATACACTTCGAGTAAGTATCCAATAAAAAAAAAATAAATCCATCAATAGCAGATTTAAGAAACAATTCATATTTTTTCTAAGTTTTTATCGGTTGAAACCAGAACCCAAAAACCAAATTTTTGTAATCGAACAATTGATGCTGTTTTGATCGGACAATTTAGTAGGTAGAACCATGAATGCACTCATGTGTCCTTAAAGGAGAAGCCTGACGTGAGCGCCAATGATAGGTTTGACAGAAAAATCAAACATTGCTCATACAAAATGAACAACGGTTATCAACGGTCTGTTGCAAACACAAGCTTCAATATCGACCGCCGAATGGTAAATTACTCCTTATTAATTCATGCGACTTTTTCTGTAAGATATTTCATAGATGGCGTATCCGTAGGTAGAGTTATCCGCGCTTAATCAAAATGAGGCTTATCTTTGAATGACAGTTAGATTCATTATTGCATTTGTAGTCCAGCATGACACAACTGAAGAGGCCTAGGACAGAACAAAACAGCGCGTGTTAGATCATGGATTCGTTGTTCTTGGGCTTTGGTTTCAAAAATTAAGAATATAAAATAATGCAGAACGTTGTTTGATAGCAAATCAAAGTTTGAGATGAATATTAGCTTAGTCTTCCCAGATGATACCGCATATTACTTTTGTATTACCCTTTGTCCCTCAATCACACCTTACGACAGCTGACATTGTTACTTAATATAAAGCTATAAGTTTTATTTCACATTCGAAAGTTGTACGACGTGGGAAAACCTCACAAGAAATAAAATATATTCGTGATATGCAGCACATTCCATGTAGCCATGAACACAATTTTCGAATTTCCAAATCAGTAACTTGTCATCATTTGATAAAACCTAAAAATCATCTCTACATTTTACCATTTACGAATATACGAATAGTCATGTATAATTAAAAATGAAAAAGGAATGTTATTTTGAAGAGCTGGTTTTTTCAAGAAAAAACTTCGACTTTCTTATTTTCCATCATTACATAGATAGTGCAGAACTTCTGATGGAAGGAAGATGTGATATATGAAAGAGACTCAAAATGAAAATACCCAATCCCAAATCGCATTTATAGAAGTTTCAATTGAAAACACTAGTTTTCAGTTTCTCATCATCACTCTTTTGAATACATACTAAAGACTATCTATTCCACCCTTTCAAAACCTAATAACTTTATTTCACTTGAAGTGACACATCTGCTCTCGAGACGATGACATTTCATGAAATATATAAATTGATCACAGCTATAGTAATTTCAATTGATAGGATTGTTTATGTATAAAAAGTTTTTTTACAAAGATATGATGCAAAGTATTGAGAATAATATTTTCATGAGAATGCTTCAAATTACGTCCACATATTAGCCAACAAACAGTTGAATACAGTACATTCAAATAACGAAACTGAACCAGAATACCATCAAAATTTTGTAGATTCATGATAATTTCCATATTGATTTCAATTTAAAAGCCACCACACCAATAGGTGGTTCCACATATGTTTCGTTTGCTTTTACGCAACTATTTTCATCAACTACTTTTTTTTGTTTTTCACATTTTGTCTTCAATCGAGGACCTGGTACTGACGATGCCCAATAGGCTGAAACAGCTGTCCACCGGTGGCCAATACTTGATGAAAATCATTAACTAACTTATTCAAAAAACTTTTCATTGTGGGATTTTCACTAAACGATTTTACAGAAACGCAACACGAGCTTCGCCATACGAAAGCTAATTGGGGCGTATCTTTAGTAAAGACACGCCAGAATAAGCCACTGTAGGGCGAAATACGTGTTGCGTTTTTGTAAAATCGTTTAGTGAAAATTTCACAATAAAGTGTTTTTTGAAAACGATATTTTCATTGTGTGAATTGTACATTTTCACGAAAATGTGATAACAACATTTTCCAGAATCTCACCATTTCATGGAATTTTTGATATCTGCTCTGAATAAATATTTTATTAAATGATGTGAATACCTTCTTGAAATATTACTAGAGTTTTATCTCAACACCAAACCGTTATTTTAACATTCAACACGTGTTCTTAAATCACCCAGTGATCATCTTCATTTCAGTGATCAGTGATCGATACACATGTCGAGGTGTACGGTTTGGTGTTGGGATAAAACTCCAGTATTATTCATTACTACACCGAAGGTTTCAAATAGTTCTTAAAGATTTTATTCGTCTGTGAAGAAGTATATTTCATCACACATTTGAAAAATATGTGGACCGATTTCTTCAACAACTATCAAACAGCAGAAAAACAATTGTAAAAATGTGGAAAATATGAAATTGTTGAATGTAATTTGGATAAAGAAACCATTTTTCCAAATAAAAAGTATCAATCATTTGTCAAGCTTGGATTGATCAATCAAAATTCTTAAAGTATTATACCTTACTACTGGAGAAAAAGTTTCACAATAGTTGATGCCATATTTCTGAGTATAACCCTTGGCTACAAGTCTTGCACAATACCTTATGCTACCATTAAATGTTTTTCTTCTTATACACCGATTTGCATTTTACAACATTCACTCCATCTGGAACCTCAGTACTTTCCCATGACTTGTTTTCCAAAAATGACTGATACTCCTCTTTCATTGCTTGTCGCCACTGTTCTCCAAAGTTCTTAGATTTCGGTAAGCGACTAGAACGTCTCACCACTTCATTTGTTTCATCCATTGTCTGGTTCCTTCAAGTAGTTTCGGGTTTGAATTCAGTATCACTACTTTGGCTTTCCATTTCATCATTTCCAAGTGAACCGTATTCTGATTCTCGACTAGTGTCAGTATCTTCGGAAGTAATTACTTCAGCTGTATCACTATCCCCCACTGACTCAGAGTTTATTATAATGGGAAATTCCTCTGCCTTTTCAATGATCAAACCATATCTGCTTGTGGTAATAGAACCTTCTTCTGGGTCAAAGACTCGGTAACCTTGGGTGTTTTCGCCAAAACCAATCTAAATTATTTTATTTGAGTTTATTTTTTTTTATTTGCAGAATACCCGCATCAACCATCAAGGTTATTAGCGGTTTGACCTAGTATTTTACAAAAGTTGTTTACAATTTATGTAATATTTTTATGTGGTTGTGTATAACAGCTTTCCCCTAAGATGTCATGAAGATTATTCGCTAAGTTATGTTCCAGCCTTTCCGCACAGTACGTTGAACACTCTACTAATATGTGTTTTACTGAGAGGTCTATGTCGCATATATCACAGGATGGTTTTTGTTATCCAGTTATTAAATATTCATGAGTGAGCCTTGTATGGCCAAGGCGAAGTCTGGTGATGTCTATTTGAAGGCTTCTAACTTAACTAGTTAAAGTTTTGTAAGGTGTTGAAATGATTTGTTTTATTTCAGCTAGTTTTGAGGGTTGTTGGGGGACCATACGTGTTGCCACGTATCAAGCACTTTATTTTTGATGAACACTTTGAGGGCGCTGTTTCTGTCACGACATCTGCTTGTTGCGCAGCTTCTTTCGCACTTCGATCGGCTTTTTTGTTCCCACTAATGCCGATATGGAATGGAACCCATACTACAGCTACATTTGATAAGTTTAACGATGGGGTGATGGGTACATATCTTCTGTATGGACTGTATGGAGCTCAGAGAGTCAGTTATTATAACGTATTTCGAGTAATCTGTTTGTTGCATATAAGTGAGAGCTTGAAGGATAGAATATAGTTCTCCAGTAAACACGCTCCATGTACTGGGGAGTTTATATTTCATGGTGGTTACAGGAGTGATGACTGCTGCTCCTACTTCTTCATTAATTTTCGAAGAGTCGGTATATATTTGCAGATAGTCTGAATATTTGTCCATGATTTCGGAAAAGTGTTTTTTAATCTTAATGGTGTTTATTCTTGCTTTGTCGTATGTTGTGAGGTCAGTATTTATTAAAACGGATTGGCTCATCCACGACGGTGGAGTTATGATGTTTTTGTAGATAGGCGGTAAGGAAAGTTCGATATCTTGCAGGTTCTGTTTGATTCTTTCTGGGAAGGATAATTTGGATTTGTTGTGGTTTATGGTTTGTTTGCCTTGGAAGGAGGTTTCTTTAAGGGACGAAATATGTACAGCATATGACAAACTTAATATCTTTCTTCTTGTTGTTAGCGAAGACTCTCCAGTTTCTGCAAGAAGACTTTGGATAGGGGTTGTTATATATGCACCTGTAATTATACGTAGGGCTGCGTTATGGATACTGTGAAGTGACTTCAGGAAATTTTTGACAAGCAAAAAGTTACAGCAACTTTTTGCAAATGCATATTTTCAAAAAATATGCTTTAATACAGAAACGATGATAGATATGTATATCCGGTTTTCACCATCAAGTTTATCAATAAATTCGACTCTAGGACTCTCAGTTTTCATCTATCTAGTTTCAAAACAGGAGTTTTCCTTTAAAAGTGCCCAATTTGGCCCACTCTGTTCATGGGATTTAAAGCGATGTAGAATTTGAAAAGCTCGAATATATTGTATGTGACATATGTTATTCATAAACTTGGAACTATCTAACTACCTTCTGAAATAAAATCCAATTATTTTTTGTGTTCAATGAAGATGAATCTGTCAAAATCGAAACAAAAACTTATTTGTCAGATTTCAGAATATATGTAAAATACTTACGAGACTTTCTTTCAATATGTCGGGTTCTTTTTCGTTCCCTGGGCGTGTTCCTAGTTGATGAAACTTTTGTAGCAGACTTGACTAAGCTTTCAAGAATTTCATCGTCATCGTCCGTCAAGTTACCATTAGTGGTGCGCTTAAATGAATTGTTTCCATCCCTACGAGTTCTCCTCCAAGGTAAAGTTCCCTGCAAACTCTCCACATCAGATAAATCGCTACCCAATAATGTCCTTAACTCTGCATCTGCTCTATCTTCTTTACTTTTGAACTTTCCGACCTAGAAAGTATGAGTTTTACAAATGCGATAACGAAGAAGGTTTCAATTTTCTCATAAATTATTTCTAAAAATTTTGGGAAGATGAAAGGGAATTGTGGGAGAATCATGAAACTGTCAGTTGAAAAACTAATGGGACTCCAAAGTTACACTTACAAGAATAAATTCAATAAATTGATGGATGTAGCCATTACTTCGTGGTATGAGAAATAAAACTGGTTATGTTTTTTAATACTTTTATTTGTAACTAATATAACTGCAGTTTCGTTCTATTTAAGGACATTTTAGAACAATTGCATTAAATTGAAAATAAATCATAATGTTAGCCCTCATATATCTACTAGGTGATAAGTCCTTAACTAAATTGAAATTTGCTTACCTGTGAGGTAAGTATGCATACGCAAATTTGAAAACTGGCAAGTAAACTAGATCGATTTGATCATTTAACAGATTACATCCGCAATGCTCATGTATATGAGTCACCAAAAATTACAAATAATGGAGTTTCCAACCTGTGCTTGCATAGTGCAAAATTTCCGAATCGTTTAGATTCGGGAACTTATGAAATGGTTCGAAAATGTAGAATTATTTTTATATAGTCTGAAGGGCATTTCATGTTCAGTTTACCGTTTTGAGAAATTTCGACCACGTTGTCCACATACACACTATTACACTCCGGACACTTAAGCTTATAAACTCCAGATTTCTCCATCTTGTCCACTTTCAACGCAGACACAATCCAGAAGTTAGTCAGAAAACAAAGCCTCAAATTCACTCACCAAATCAATATACTCCCAGATCAAACAAACAGGAACCAATAAATTTGTATCTCTAACATATTTTAATTGAATAGAACTGGCCGATACTTGTTGAAAATTTATATTAAAAAACTAATCAATACAGTTTATTATATGATTTTTACTATAAAGGGTTTGACCAAAATCGCGACACGTATTTTGCTATAAAATAGCTTCATCAAGCATAAACTGCTGAAAATCATACAAAAAACTGTATTCATTAGTTTTCTAACATATTTTAGTGAAATAACAATGTCAATTGCAAAGGTTGGAAACTCAATTATTTGGACACCTTGGAAATTCACAAGTATAAACATTGCGGATATAATCTGCTAAATGGTTAGATCGATTTAGCTTACTAACTAGTTTTCAAATTTGTGTATCCACATTGTCACAGGTAAACAAATTTCAGGTACTCAGTTAAGTTAAAAATCTCTATTATTACATACAGTAGATAGTTAAGGGCTGAAATTATGATTTTGAGATTTATTTCCAGTTTAATGTAGTTGTTTGAAACTGTCCTTATGGGACAAAACCGCAGTAACATTATTTACAAATAAAAATGAAAAAAAAAATATGTAGCAGTAACTGAATAATCTCAGTATATGATGTGAACCTTTACTTCTGCAACTATATTACAAACAAGGATTAATAGTTGTACTATTTTTTGAAAGAACTTACATCAGTTATCATCTTTCCCCTGGTCTTATTCCTCTCCCTATGATTTGCTTTCTTTTCCAGCTGTTGCAATACCCTTTCCCTGGTTGTTCTATATTCTAGAGCGAACTCTGATACTATCCTACAGAATTCATTGGGTTTTGTTTCGAAAATCTGGTGTAGAGGAATTCCTAACCACAGTAAAAACTTGTGAAATCTAAAATGAAACGGATTGGAGAGAAATTAAAAAAATTATCTTCCAGTACACAAAAAAGTAGCAGATTGAATTTTGGAAGTATATACAGCAAAAGGATATTCGATAAATCAAAAAATATTGAATCTAACCTATCCGATGAATTATTTTCAAGAATATTCTTTATGCAACATCAACATGAAATTCGAGCCTTTTTCATTACCATCGAATAAATATTACCTATTCATAATTCTCCTATGGATTATTTCCAAGAGTATGATTCTTTCCGCGCAGTCAGCAAGAAAATCGGACATTTTAATTTTCATCGTTGTTGATCCGTCATGCTTAGCTATCAGCTTCAGATGATCCCAAGACGATTTGCAGTCCGATTTCAGCCTTTGAACATTTAGAGTTAATTCATCAAAGTCTACTTTGGAAGCTCTTGTGATTGCACCCACCTAGAAATAACAATAGATATCTTGTATTCATGTTTTATTCCAACTATATCAACAAGTGGAGCTAATTAGATTTTTGTTCTGGATAGGTTAGATTACTAGGATCCCACTAAAGAGTATAAGTAGCAGGCATATAATGTAGTAGAATAAAATAATATTTAACAAGATAAATTCTCGAAATAACTTTATCAAAAGCTGATTCAAATTTGTGATTTTTGGTTTCCGAGTCCGTCACATTGTTAATGCACCAATTTTCTGGAATAAATACACTCCTTTTCAACTTTCAATTACATTTTCATTTGTTTTTTGTTTCACTTTTCGGTCACAAATCAGTATATAAATATTTTTATCAACAGGAAATGCAAGAGATGCTGATTTGAAATATGGAAGTCTCTTTTGACCACCGTTACATGACACAACCACATTCCATTTGTCTCAGCAAATTTTAGAGTGAATATTTATTAACCTTTTGGTAAATAATTTTACTTAGGTATATCAAATAATCCATTTGTACTTTTCATGTGTCCTATCATCAAATGGGAATGCCAATGTATGAATACATATAAGAAATGTAATATGGAAAATATTATCACATATTATTTATTTCTTGGAATACATCTATAGTTAACCCACTTCACTTCCATTGAAAGTGTCATAGTTGAAGAATTGAAAATTTTCTTATTATTAAATTCCTCACAACAATTTTCTATATGCTCAAGATATTGAAAATTGTTAGATAAAGACTCCCCAACAAAATGATTATCTGCCATTTTACTTCAAGTCAAATTGTGACCACCAGCATTATCTAGTAGGGTATTACCAGTTTGTTACAGGCTAAAAGGAATCTTTATTTATTATATCTTCTGTGAAGCAAAAGTGTTTTGCAATTGAAGAAAAAAGTGCAATATTACACCGATTAGAAGCCGGTGAATCAAATGCAGCCATCGCAAAGGAGTTTGGCGTATCGCATTCTAAAATATCCACAAATAAAAATAATAAAGATGTTTTGAAATGCAAGCGTGTAAGGATTTCTACTCATGAGCAGTTGGATAAGGTGTCGCTACTTGTGAGGAACCATCTGATGAAAATATTGTGGACAATATAATTGCCAACGACGCGAATAGCAAAGATAATGACTTTGATGATGACGAACCAGAGGAGATTTATCCAACGTTGAGTGTGTCTGAAGCTCTGAAGGCCGCGGAAACGCTCAATGTGTTTGTTCAGACTAACTTGGATGGTGATGTTATGAAATCAATGTTGTCGCGAATTCATAATGCTGTACGAAATTCTTACTACCAAACAAAAATTTGTCAAACAAACTCAAATAACAGACTGTATACGTTAGTAACACAGTTTTTTCATGCATTGCGTGTGTATTTTGTATCTTTGTATTACAGTAAATAATGAAAGTACATATGCTTGTACATGAGGATATTTGAGAACTATTAAAATAAAGTATATGTGATTGCTATAAAATGATTAATTCACCAATCGATCAGCAATTCGAACAGCTAAATGAAAGACTAATGAACTAATATACACTTTAATACCACAAAATTAATCAGTTTTGTGCGTCGTCCGGTTAGTACGACCTAGTGTATCAAGTCTCTTGAAGGTCGTTATATCCGGATTTTACTGTATATTGAATTCTTGTTTTTTCCAATAAGTAGTTTATATAGAAATATCCAGCGACGGCCACTTCCCATAACAGGATATAGTCAGAAATACACTGTTGATTCAAAACGCCTTACAAAATACTAGTATTACTTCAAATCTCAGACTTGATTTATCCGTTTCGTTACAATGACTGTTCTATATCAGAAAGTATCTGATATTTTCAGGTGATTTTTTTCTATTCCCATTTTTATATTTCGGAGGAGAAATAAACACTTTATTGTGAACTTTCACTTGATCAGTGAAAATCGGCCAATACCATCACATAGCAAATTCGACCAAAATATGTTTTTCATTTAACTGGTAACTGTTTGAAATTCAAATGTCGCTGCTAAAACTTCGCTATAGATTAAACAATTTACTTTTTCATTCAGTTTGATTGCAGTCAGTTCACACCAGATTTACATATATACTACTCTGGGTGAAGGCATCTACTGTATCTTCTGGTGCATTAAGATTCATCTTCAAATTTCACATTTGGATGGTAGTAATCAGTGAAATAAAACGTGACTTTTTCAGATTTCTTGTTTCAAATCAGCGCAATGCCGCCAAGTTGGGCAGAAGCTGGTTATACTACAAAATGGCACATATGCACGGAGTTCATATGTGATGCTTCATTAGAAGCCAATCGCACATTTGTGATTTCAGTTAGATGAACTTCAATTACTAGGAATCATCTAACATGTCCACGTAGGCAACTACTTACGTGACTACCGGTTCCATAATATAAATATTAAGAGATTCAAAAGGAGAGCTCGCGGACATAACATTGAAAAAGGAAGGCAAACCGCGGACACGTGTTTCAGGTTATTGGCTTCATCAGCGCGGCGCAGCCAAGTGTACTAACCTACAACAGACAACATATGCTGGGAATTATCAACAAGAGCCATCCGCACGATTGTGGTTTCAGTTAGAACACCTACGATTACTAGAAATCATCTAACATGTCCACTTAGGCAGCTGCTAGATGCCTGTGCAACTTTCGGGTCCAGAATATTAATACTTGAAAATGTTGAAGAGTGCGCTTGATGAGGCCAACAGCCAGAAACAAGTATTTGTGATTCGTCTTTCTTTTTGAGTGCTAACCCCGCAATGCTTTCGCGGGTATAACACTCACGAAGGATAGTTGTCTACGTGGACATGTTAAATGATTCTAATTGAAACACAAATATGCGGTTGGCTCCTGTTTTTTGATGAACGTTACCAGATATTGTCAATATTTGCACTTGGCTGCACCGCACTGTGTTCATAGCCAGAACCATGTCTCCGTGGTTTGTCGTGAATTAATTAACATTTTGGATTTGAATTGACTATTAGAAGTTTAGTAACCACAGAAAATCTAACACAACCCAGGTACAATAGATACAATTGTAATTACTGTGTCAAAGAACATACACTGAAACGAAAGAGATGTGGAACCAGCTTATTCACCATCATATTAGGTGAGAGAAACCGTTCAGGAATAACCAGACATTGAAAAAATATTCTGTAACAAATGAATATATAATGGCTTGTTTCTCGTTAGCATGTTATGGATTACGATTGCCATCGGGTGGAAATAATATCGTTTTCCCCGATGACAACCACTAACAACCGACCTGCTATTTTATCCATTTCCTGGCATAAGGTTCCTCTAAAAGTTTTGTCCGTTTTTATGAGTTTGTTTTGATTGATTCACACCAGTTGAACGTCCTCTGTTATCGTAGAGTATATCCTTTTCATTACACGTGGCAATCCGTGACGATCGACAGATGGTTCAAATCGTAAGGCACGCACTTCTCGCTCGTTTTATAAACCATGGGAGCTGGCATCTAGTTCTTCCGGCATCCCACGCACCGTTTGTGATTTGTCGTCTCCACCAGGCTCCTCCACAGGTTAAACATGCATTACCTCAGCTGTATGCTCCAATCGTAATGAACGATTTTGAGCACTTCGGCGTGTTGAAATCGGTAGATTACATTATTTTCATGATTATTACTTCATTTCCTCTGAAATTGAAGTAATCAAACACGCTCAAGAATGCCAAGACAACGTTTATTTTGAAACTTTGCGCCTTCCCTAAGTCAGGCCCAAATCGTCAGATTTTTTTATTTCGAAATTCAACTACCATACCTTAATCTGGCGCATTCGAATATTTCTTATAAGCGTTTTTTATAAATCTGCTCCACTTGCCCCGCTCTTAATTGAAGGTTCAAATATGGTGGACGGTTTCAACAGGATGCATGGTATCCCTTCCTATGTTTATCTATCGCGCTCGAGTAAATCCCAGATTCCTTCTTGGGCTCCCCTAATATGAGTTAATAGTGGAATCTAAATGATCATTGACTTAGTTTCAGTCAACACTGAACCCGATCTGCTCATCTACAATTCATCATTTTACAGTTTACCTCTGAAAGTTTTGAGAATTATCGAATGTTATAAAAATTCTCCAAGTTTTTACTCAGCTTGCACAGAAAATACTATATATACACTTTCAAAGTAATGGATGATGATCCCGAACGAATTTCATGGAAGAATTTACAAACATTTGCATTGATCATAGTAACTATCTCGTTGATGACCCAGTTGCACAGGTCTCCTGAATACTTCTGTAAGGGGTCAGCAAGTTAGCAATAAAATGTTTTGAACGAATGGTATTACCAACTTTACAATTTTGAGCCACTATGTATGATACCTAATGTTTTTGTCAAAGAATACAGTTTTCCAACAATTTCCATAATTTGGTGAGCCCAATATGCAGTAATATTTATAGTTTGCACCTTTAGGGTAGATTATGTTTATCAACATCCAATGTAGAAGTGTTCATACTTACTTCTGAATAAAGATCAGTAGCATTAGGAAACTTTTCCATCACAATATGGCAAAGATGGTGAAGCAGAGAGTGCTTGTGAACAGTATCTTTAACTTCAGGTACTTTGGCAAGATAATCAATTTGGAACCCTTTGACCTCATTACCGTTGAGAAAATTCCCAACAGAGAGAAGAGTGCTCAAAATCCCTCGAAATGTGTAATTTCCCCGAAGTACCTCCATCCCTTGTTTGAGATCCATCAGGGGCTCAGCAATTTCCCTCTCAGAATTTTCAAAATCTAATTTAAAAGCCCAGAGTTTCAACCTGGCTGGAAGTTCTGAAATTGAAGCTAATGTGAGAAGAAATTGTTCAGCACTGCCTAGTGGTAAGTCTGGATTAGCTGCTTGTGCATCTTGAATTTTGGTTCTTTCCTCTTCTGTGGGCAACATGGTAAGAAGCTTATCGATACCTTCCCTGTTCATGATGGTGGCGTCCATTTTCAATATTGCTGTTTTTATTGATCTTGAAGGAGGCAATTTTGTCATACCTATATTTATGGCGTTTGATCGTTTTGGATCTAAGACAATTATTTCCTTGTTTTTATTCATCTCCTGTTGTTTCTGAAATCACAGTTAGTAATCAATAAGAGTGGATTAGTCGAATTGAAAATAATATGAGAAAAAGTAGGTGTTTGGTCGTAGGTGAAATGGCTCAAGATTTAAAATCAATTATCTTTGAATTCTACTAAATATCCACAATGCATCTATAATACTAACGATGCACTAGTATCGTTTTTGCGAGGAAGAGGATGCCGACAGAGTTACAGGATCCTCATCAGCAAGTGCAATCCTAACATCAGAGAAGATAAACATCGAGGAAGAGCATATTGAACAAGGAAGGAGCTATGATTTTTTCCACCTAAATATAAGAGCACTCTCGAACAAAATTGAGAGGCTAGTTGTATTTTTAGATGAACATCCATATGACATTCATTGCATAACAGGACATTGTATGCATAACAGAACATTGGCTTGATCTTCAATGTCTGAAATTATGTAACATCAATAACTATAGGCTGGTCTCTCACTACAACAGGGATAGGAACATGCATGGAGAGGTAGCTATTTGCACCAATACTATTAAAAACACTATGGTAAGATAATTGAATCTTAACAGGTATTGTATCGAATGGCACATAGCAGTTTGTGGTATTGAACTGTATCACGGAATATTCTGTGTTTTTTTACAAAGTTGGGGAACTTCTAACTCATATGCCTGAGAAATTTAGTCGATTGATTGTCTTGGGTGATTTTAACATCGATTTCTTAACACAGACTCTAATCAGTTCATCATGAATTCATTGGGACTAGCTTCCACCATTCACGAAAATACCAGAGTTAAAAATCATTCAAGCAGTTGTATTGATAATATTCTTACAAACAGTGAAGAGGGAACATACAAAACAGGGGTAGTTGACCCCTGTCTTTCTGATCATTATGGTCAGTTCATAATTGTAGGAAATAATAATCCAGAAAGGGATCCCATACCCCCTCGAAGATGTATCACCCAAAATGGTCTGAAAAAAGTTAAAGAGTCTTTAGATTGAATAAAATGGGATATATTCAATGCTCACAGTTCCATAGGGGTCATGACCAGTTCTCTACTAGGCTGTTATACAGCTCTAATAGAGAAACATTTTCCTATAAAGACCTTACCTACCAAATTTTAACCAGCGATATGCTAGAATAACGATCACATTAGGAATTTAAAAAATAAAGCTGAAAACTATGTATGAGGTAACAAAAGATTCCAGGCATAAAAAGACAGTTTTAACCTTGAATGGAGTATATCAGAAAGAAGTACTTTCAACTAAACCTAAAGCTTACGATGATTTTATTTTAAACTCTGATAATAAAGTACGTGATGGGTGGAAACTACTCAACCTTGAATTGAATAACATAAAAACAAACAGATATGATCATAAAATTACTGCTGATGAATTCAATTCATACTTCTCCAATGTAGGTATGAGCCTCACGAAAAAACTTTCAACAAACAATTCACTTGCTAGAACCTATCACATACACTGAGGTTGTTAATGCAATCTCTGATTTGAAAAAATCCAATTCATTTGATATATACAATTTGAATAGCAAACTGATAAAAGAAACTGCTTCAAACATCATAGAACCTCTTACCTTTTTATTCAATACATGCATAGAGAAATGTCAGTTTCCTGATGAATTCAAAATTGCTAGAGTTCTTCCCATCTTTGAGAAAGGGGATGAAGATGATATTGAAAACTATAGACCCATATCAATAATTCCCATCTATGGAAATCTTTTTGAAATTTTGTTAAAAAATAGTCTTTATACATATTTTTCTTATAATAATCTATTCAATCCAAACCAATATGATTTCATGAAGTCTTCCTCAAGCACACAAGCTCTAAAAAAAGTTGTCGATTGTATTATAAATGATTTTGAGGAAGGAAAACATACAGCGGCTGCACTGTGCGACCTGAGTAAGGCATTTGACTGTGTGTCGCATACTATTCTGGTTCATACTTATCAAACAGACAACAATGTGTTTCCTTGGACGCTGTTAAACATTGAATGTGGAGTGCACCAAGGCTCGGTGTTGGGTCCTCTTTTATTTATTATTTATTTAAACGACTTCTTCACCTATGAATCCGTATGGATGCATTGCATTTGCAGATGATACAACCATTATAAACTCTCATAACCTTGCCACTGAGCTGGATGAGGGCATAAAAAATGCGCAAGGAAAAGCAGAAACTTGGTTTAAGAACAATAACTTAATGTTAAATAAAAATAAAACACAAACAATTTTCTTTTTGTCAAGTGCTAACGTGTCCTCACATGTCAACACAAAATTGTTGGGTGTATATCTGGATGATAAGTTGAGCTGGTTTGTTCTCATTGACCAACTTTGCCTAAAAATTTCCTAATACCTGTTCCTGCTTAGGAAGTTGAAACACATTCTCAGTACACATGCTCTATTAACAGCATATCATGCGTTCTTCCATTCACAGTTATCGTATTGCACAAACCTCTGGGGTAATAG